>JARFJB010002326.1:220000-322500 GCA_036346205.1 Vesta saturnalis
CTGAGTACACTTCAGTGAAATTACAATCGACTACTGGGAACTTCAAATCAACTATCGATTGTTTAGTTGCGTCCAAAATTACTGACCAGCTCCCTCGAGTTCGTTTTAATAGGGATCTGCTAGCTATCCTACCTCATCTGCGCATCGCGGACAGTTCTTATAATGAACCCTGGGACATCTTACTCGGATCATCCTTGTTTTACAAAATCCTTTTACCTCAGAGGTTTTCTTTGGGTAGCTCCTTGCCGAGTTTGCAAGGCACATTATTAGGGTGGATTGTCGCCGGTACCTTCCAACCAATTTTACATGTTCGAATATTTCAGGGCGAAAGATGTCGACCATATCATGTCACACCACTACACCGACGAGAAAAACCCAGCCTTAACCAAATTCTGGGAATTAGATAATCTCGTCCGCGTCTCTAAACAATCACTACTCTCTAATGAGGAGAGATTTTGCGAACATAATTTCGCTAATCCAATTAGTCGGGATGACACTGGAAATCTTACGGTTTCTATACCATTCAACTCAAAATTAGCGTTGTTAGGCGATTCCAAACAAATAGCGGAATCCCGTTTCCTGAAATTGGAGAAACGACTCCAAAAATCCCCTGAACTTCTTAGGGAATATTCTAAATTCATGCCTGAATATGAGGCCATGGGACACATGACGATGGTCACTGAAGCCTACAGTCATAACTCTTCTCAATCTAGTTACTTAACGGTCTTATCGACATCACAGAAATCCCTACGCAATTTTTCCCCATCATACTGTGATCAAATAGTCATCGCTTACGACTAAGTTGCGCGTAGTTTTCGATTTTAGCGTAAGTCGTCCACTAACGTATCGACCAATGATACACAAATAATCGGACCTCAAATCCAAGATCACTTATTCTCAATCCTGCTACATTTTCGAACTCATTTAGTCGGCATCTGCGGTGACATCGCAAAATGTAAAGAATGACTAGTATCGATCTTACTCGTGGCACATTTCAACATATTCTGTGGACGGATAGCCCTAACAAACTCCTCGAAATCTATCGTTTGAATACAGTCACTTATGGCACTACTTCATCCAGCTATTTGGCTACGGGTTGTTTAACGTACCTTGCCGAAGAACATAAATATTCCTTTCCGGGAGCTTATGAGGTCATTTCGAAACATGTCTACATGGATGACCTACCATTCTCCACAGACACCAGCTAAACTGCCATAAAAATCAAGGAAGACATTTCATCCATACTGCCCTCTGCAGGGTTCACAATTAGTGAATTCCTCTCAAATATACCGGAGGTTCTCTATACCACGAACACCGAAAATGGCCCATTGAAGAACGTTCCGATTCCAAAACGTTAGGTATTCATTGTGATTCTTTGAACGATTCCTTATTTTGCAAGGTCGACCTGCTTGACGACAATTCGGTCCCTACAAAAAGAAAATTCTTATCAATAGTTGCAAAAGTTTTTGATCCTCTAGGTTTCTTTTCCCCACTCTTCATTCAAGGAAAGTTATTTATTCAAGCATTATGGCAACTCGGTCTCGATTGGGACGATCCAATCCCTTTCGCTCCGATGGTCTAACTTCAAAGAACAACTTCTACATCTAAATAGCATCCTCCTCCTACGTTGCATTTTATCAGCGATACCCAGTCGTGCATCGTACTCCCGTGTACAGTTGCATGGATTTTGCGATAGTACCTCAGTTACATTTGGTTGCTGCTTTTATGTGCGCTGTGCCCTTCCTGATGGCAGCGTTTCGTTTGTTATTTTCGAATTCAAAGGTCGCGCCTTTGCGTACTGTCAGTGTACCTCGTTTAGAGCTCTGTGCCGCAGTGTTAATGGCACAATGGTGTTTCAAAATGCTTAATACTCTAGATATTATCTGACATTTTTCTGTGGACTCATTCCAAAATAGTTTTAAATTGGATCATATCCGCACCAAACAAATTCAACGTTTTTGTTGCGAGTCGTATCTTTATACAGGAGTGTACCAACACCATGTTATCATAGCGGATAACCCAGCTGGCTTTATTTTACGCGGAACAAACATTTCCAACCTGAAATAAACCGTTTATGGTTTCAAGGTCCTGAGTGCCTTCTTAACGATGATTCACTTTGGGACTTCGATTCAAATTCTATTGACTTAAGTGAACCTACAGAAAGTAAAAATATATCAGCGATAAACGTTACTGTAGCCCAATCGAAAGAGCCGATTTGCGAAAAATATTTCTCATTAGGAAAATTATAGAGTTCTTTCTTGTGTCCGTAGATTCATACACAATTGTCGTAACTCCGACAAACCAACTGGCTCACTGAAAACTGACGAACTCAGAAAATCAATACTAACATTGACCAAGCTGTCAGCATGAATCTTTTGCTATGGGAATTAAGGCCATAGAAAACAACCGTAACTTGAGATCCTCCGGTATTCAATCGCTTAATCCATTTTTGGATTCTAACGGGTGTCTCCGAGTAGGAAACAGACTAAGCAACTCTGAATACGATTACTAAAAAAACATCCGCTATTATTACCAAATGCTCATAAGTTTACCGAACTAAATGTTCGAAATTATTATAAACCACTACACGGTGGTTCCCAACAATTACTATACAATGTCAGAGAGCGAGTTTGGCCCATTGGCGGCCTAGTTTATATGAAAAAACCTTTAAGGGGGCGCGTCCAGTGCTTTAAAATAAAACCAATTGTCCGTTATCCCATGATGGCAAATTTACCCAAAACACGATTCAATGCAGTCTACCCGTTTCATGTCAGCCTGGATTATGTAGGCCCAATAATTATAAAGGATAGAATAGCAAGGGGCGCGTGCCTCAAAAAATGCTACATTTGCGTATTTATGTGTATGGTGACACGAGCCATATGTTTAGAACTTGTTACGTCCTTGTGTACGGACGCCTTTTTAAACACGCTCAAACGATTTATTGCCCGTAGGGGCATTCCAAACTGTATGTCAAGTGACAATGCAACTAATTTTCGCGGTGCCAAGACACATTACTGCACGAGAAGCATTCCCATGACGAGGTCGTTAGTTGTTTGTCAAAATTTTCAATTAAATGGGAATTCAGTAACCCAAGATCACCCCATGAAGAAGGTCTTTGGCAAGGAGCTATTAAGTCAGTCAAAACGAACTTCAGCCGTGTTCTCGGTAACGCAAATTTGACCTTTGAACACTTATATAGACGCCGACTATGATAGAGTCATTCCTAAATTCGAGGCCTTGTCCAGAATTTCTTCCGAACTTACTTCTTTGTCCACCGGCCTGTTCCTAATTGCCGGCCACTGAACTGCTTGCCCGAACCTGATATTACTCATGTCAAGGAGAGTCGCTTAAAGCTTTATCAACGGTCTCAACAAATGGTTCAACATTTTTGGAGGAGATAGAATAAAGAGGTAGTTTCTGACCTCCAACGACGGCAGAAATGATTCAAGCACCTGCCGGACCTGCTTCACCTCGACTCCATCGCCTTGCTTCAAGATGACAACTTGCCTCCACTTCAGTGGCAGCTTGGGCACGTCATTCAGCTCTATCATAACTACAACGACGTTCTTCGTGCGGCCTCCGTAAAGCTACCAAATCATAGTGTGGTGCGCTGTTAAGTGCACCGTCTGTGCCTGTTACCCAACTAGTGTTTTAGAGCGCCGTTAAGGCGCTCATGCCTTCCAAAGGACCTTCCGTTTGCAGATGTGCAAATTGTGCTCATTTTTTGCTTGTTTTGTTTGTACATACTATAAGCCTTTAGAGTCTAATGACATTTTGGCATTTACGGGTGTGATTGTATGTGGTCTGGCCATTTGCAAAGGACTGTGCGCGTTGCTTTGCGCAAGGGTTATGATTATGTTATTTGGTTTATTGTATAATTATTATATTGTATTTTCTCGTATTATTTGTAGTTTGTTATTTTGCAATTATGCAAGTTTGTAATCATGCTATACAAACTTGTGCGACTTTGTTGAGTGATTTCAAGGCGGGAAGTGTACAGTTTTGCATTGAAAGTATCGAAATCTGTGCTAATATATGATCGCACCCTTTTTCTCTGTTGAATCATCTCAGACTTGGAGAAATCGCGCAGATGCTAGTTTGCACGCTTAAAAGTGTCAGTATCCAGCGTTGAAAGTAATATAGCTACACGCCAATGCCTTTCTTAGCACAATTGTTAACTATTAAAAAGTATTAATTCAAGCTCTCTGCTCTGCAACTCAAGATAATTCCAGCCCATAAGCTACCAAAGCAACGAGTTCCAGTTTTAGTGTCCATTGAATTGTTGTTATGTACGTCTATTTTTTTACAATATACGACGCTACACATACTTTGCCAAACAAATAGTTTCTAGGCTTCGATGTGATTAACGGCATTAGAGACACGGTTATACTAGTGCACAATCGCTTCGCTGTGTCCATTACCACAATACCTCGGCCACCTATTCCGTGTTTTCGCCACGGTACACTTCCCTAACCGTCCCATTATATTTATTAGTTATTATGTGCGTGCTCTCAGCCGACATCCTTACATGGGTTGCCACTCGCCCGAATGCAATCCTCCTAGGCGACTTAGCACTCGCCATACCCAATTCGGTGATGCGAGTGATAACGCCAATGCTATCAGACCTACTTTTGCTACTTACAATATGACGCACTCATAACACCACTCTCACATTCATTAGCCACAATGGCGCATCCATCGTCGACCATATTCTACGTGCTACACCAATTCAAAGATTGCTACACGCGGATTGCTACACTGGCCACTACCATAACCTCAGATTATCTACCACTTTTAATTAAAACTGAACTCTTTCCTATGCCGGCTTCTCCCATACATGTATATAACGCCAACACAGGTTTTTCTTCGGTGATAAACGATGCTATTAACGTAATTAAATATATATCCCGCAGGCCACTCCCAGCCCGCATTATCAATCTAATCAAGGAAAAAAGTAAAATTTTCCGCAAATTCCTTAAACGCAGAGATCCAGTCCTTAAAACAGAATACAACCGCCATAATGCCCTCATCTGCAGAGAAACTAATACTATCACTCAAGAAACATGGATACAAGCAGCCTCTACCCTGGATTACCGTGACGGAAAGAAATTCTGGGACAAGTTTCGCAAATTAGCCGGCCACAGAAATCACCACAAATCGTATCTCTAGGATGCACACGGTACTTTTTATTGCATTGACCAAGAAAAAGCTAATATTTTTAGTGTTATTTCGATAGAGAATTAAAAGCACGACTCGAGCACAACCTTGAAATATTCAAAGCCACACCATTTCCGGAATATCACCTCCTAGAGAATGACCCCCTTCCCATTCACTCCAGGACGGTCTTAACCGTGCTATTTTTCCCGTCATCAACATTATAGCCACCATATACAAGAAATGCCACCCCTTAGGATACTACCCATCGGCTTGGAAATCTTCTACGGTCGTAATGATAAATAAACCCAGAACGAACCATACACCACTCACTTTTTACCGCCACATTTCTCTATTAGATGTGATAGGCAAATGCCTAGAACAAATTTTAACGCGTAGATTAGGAGTCTTTCTCGAAAATAATAATGTCCTCACTTCCAACCAATTCGGTTTTAGGCCCTCGAGATCCATCCACGACCCTCTTTTCAAACCTGAATCAATGCTCACTTGGCATACTTCTGGACATTCAACAAGCTTTCGGCAAAGTATGGCACGCCGGGCTAATCTATAAAATCCGCTCCCTAAGAATCCAAGTTCACTTCTCTAGGTTAATGTGCATCTACCTATTTAACTGTGCTGTGAAAGTGATAGTGGGGTAGTCTATCCCAATCTTTCGTACCCCAAGCAGTAGTTCCGCAAGGTTCCTCCATAGTCCCAGTACTTTACCTAATCCATTGCTCAGACACCTCTAGACCAGTTTCCCCCACATTTCAGTCGCGTTTTTTGCCGAAGACACTGCCTTCTGGGTAACTAGTGGAGAAAACGGCGAACCGTAGGAGAATTACCATCAACACCACTAAAACACAATTAATACTTTTTCGTTATTTCAACTATACTCAAATCTAGCTATAAACTCCGATAATACTAACACCCTTCCACAAGGTGAGCGGGTGCGCCCCACAGACGAGGACGTGTACCTAGGGGTCCGATTTGACAAAGCATTAAATTGAAAGTCTGACGTGCGCGAATTCGTCAACATGGTACGCAGGCGCTCAACTCACTAAAGCCCCCTACGCGATCGACTACGAGCCTGACCCTTCCAACACACTTATAAAACGTTTATTCGTCCTATCGTCGATTGCAGAGCTCCATTGTACGCAATCCTTGAACGCAAACACCTACAATCTCTCGCATCTAGTGAACGCCGAATTCTACGGATCATACACCAACTACATTACAGATATCCATGTGCACGCACAATTGACCACGCGCAAATCACATCAATTACGCAGACTCAAAAACAATCTAAAAACAATTCACTTACCGCGGAGTACCCGGTGACAACGCAGATGTGAGGGAAATCCTTCTTACTCCCTATAACAATCCAACGAGATATAGATTCCTGTACCATAAACCTGAAATTAAATTCAAATTCCCTCCAGCTCTCCGAATACAACTCCTAGACGATCTACTTCAGGACCTCGAAGAACCATTACAATCAACACCACTCGCAATACGATAGCACACAAGCAACCTTCATTCTTTAGCAAACACAACACCAACACAATCAACGACACTAATCCTAATCAACACAATAAACTCATTAAACAAAATAATAATCCTTTAATTATTTCACGTCCCCCATTCGGGATTCCGCAGTTCCATAAATGCTCAGAGGGACCAACCGCCAACATGCTCACAAAGAAACATCATGTCGTCCACACGCAAATCCCGCCCAAGATGTTATGGAAGTAGAAACGGAAAACCCATCTTAACCCAACTTAATTACAATCATTCAACATGTTTTTTTTTGCACAATCAAATATCACATATTGTAAACATACATTATAAAATTGTAAATGAGGGCAACAAAATTATAATCAAGTGACTGAAGAGGCTAATCTGCCTGAGCGGTCGCCTGGAAGAATAAATACGTCATATAATCAATTGTAATATAATAAATTAATAAACTGTTATGAAATGAAATGAAATGACAAATGCCAGTCATGATGTTACAAACGAAGGTTTCTGGAGATGGAGATTTTTTTGTCCCTTAACAATCTACCAGGCACTCAACTTATGGCTGAAGCTGAAATTGTTGGCCACTTTGACCATGAAGACGATATCCCTTTGTCGATTATTCAGTTAGGTAGCAAAAAATCACGAAATTATGATTGGGCTGACGACGACATAAAAGTGAATGAGGTATAATGGCGAGTAGATTCCACCGTTATAAATAACAAGTCTCCAGAAGACTTTTTTGACGATGAAATTGTTGAGTTATTCATAAAATATATTAAACCTTATTGCCTCTAAGAAAAAGAAAATGCTGACGTCACCTTCGACGATATGTCATTTTTTTGGCATTTTACTTTTAGGTGGATACCCCTCTCTTCCGACAAAAAAGAATTTATTAGGAAACGGAAACGGAAGTTTCCAGAGCGATGTCAAGAGACAGGTTTGGATTTATAACGTCCAATCTTCATTGCTGCGATAACGACTATTTAGACAAATCAGATGAATTCACCAAAGTTCGAGCATTCTTCAATGTCAGAAACCAGATATTCTTAGATTTCGTAAATCCAACTGAAAACCAGTGTAGATGAATGCATTTTTGTATGCACGGGTTCAGACAGTGTATCCTAAATAAACTTGTTAGATTTGGAGACAAAATGTAGATGACCTGCACAAGCGACGGTTACCTAAATTGGTTAGATCCTTACCAAGGATCCAGGTCACTAGTAAAAAGTGTATATAAAGGTTTTGGTTTGGGTCCATCAGTAGTGTTGAAATATGCCGAAGTAATAACTTCTGCTGCCAAATTGCCGTATCATTTATATTATGACAACTTTTTTACTACAATACAACTAATTGAAGCTCTCTCATAAGGTATACGTGGCAAAGCAACTATCCGGGAAAATGGAAGTGCAAATTGCGCAGTATGTAACAACAATGAAATGAAAAAGAAAGGGCGGGGACAATATGAGTAAAATTCAGTTGCAGATAGGAAATGGTGTGAAAACAATTGTTTATTGTCTACTGCTTCAAAATGTTCAAAGGTACAACCGGAAAGAAAAGAAAAAAAATTAATGGCAAGCAGCCGCATAATTTCTACAAATATAATAAACACATGGGGTAGTCGACCGTTACGACCAGAATGTTAGTCTACACAGAACAAAATACGTGGTATCTACATAGAAAACAGGGCGACAAATCATAATAGTAATAATAATAATAATATTTACTTCCGGAATGAAAATGTACAATATTGTATGGAAAGCGTCAGAATATCTAATCTAATCTAAATTATTATGTCTGTATAAATAAAAAACGTCAATACTAGAATGGGCTACAATTAAATATATATATATATATATATATATATATATATATATATATATATATATATATATATATATATATATATATATATATATATATATATATATATATATATATATATATATATATATATATATATATATATATATATATATATATATACAGGGTGCTGATCCAACCGCTCGGTAATAGAATTTTACGTGTGAAATCACACTTCCTGCTCCCCTAATTGGTTTAGAGCAAAAACACAAAAGATTAAAAGTTTTCCAGAATTAAAAATGCTATATGATAGATCAGTGTTTTATGCTCAAAATAGTACTTGAAAAAAGAAAACGAAGACTTAAGTTAGTAATAAATTAAAGAAAACAACAATTGCCATGATATTAAAACAAAGTGTTACGTTATCAACTACTGTTAAGTTTTGACGTTTTTAATAGTACAGATGACAAGTTAACAAAGAATAAATAAATCCACACTTATTAATAATTATTTAAAATTTAGCAAGAAGTAATAACAATAAAAATGATATACATTAATAATTAATATTGCAATGGTTTGAAATAATGAGAATCAAGAGAAGAATAACCATTAATACGAATTCATTAACAGAACTTATTAAACAAAATCAAATTAAATGCTCAAAGAGACCTCCATTAACGGCTAAACATTGACCAAGTCTATCACAAAAACGTCTGCGAACATTTGTAAGTTGCCGGTTCGATAAATTGTTGCATTCTTCGGAAATTTTGTTTTTCAAAATCTCGATGTTTGCATGTCTAGCACCATAAATTTTTGATTTTCAATGACCCCACAGAAAGAAACCATTTGGTAATAGATTTGATGAACGAGCTGGCCAATTCACCGGCCCGCCTCGTCAATCCAGGTATTTGGATAGCATTCATTTAAATGAGCAGTGACGTCTCTTGTAAAATGCGCAGGGCAACCATCCGGTTGAAACCATACCATATTTTCTCCTGCGATAGCATCTATGGTACTTCGTTTGAAGCAGCTCTAGGTGTTTTCCGCCGTTTAAGTGTTTATCAATAAAGAAGGGGCCTATAATATTGATCCGTATACTCCTAACCATAAGTTAACTGTCTGTGGATGTTGGGAATGGCTATCGATCATCAAATGAGGGTTATCCGTATCCCAATAGCGATAATTTTGCACATTTGGCCTCCATTAATGCTGAAGGTCGATCCGTCAGAAAAACAAATATTGTTGATATACCTATCTAAATTGGCAATTTCCATTACTGTTTCGCATAAAACCATTCTGGAATGCTTGTATGGCTCAAAAAATTCCTGATGGTTTGAGAACTTGTACAGTTTAAATTTGTTCTTCTTCAAAATTTTGAAGGCGGTTGTAGTATGTAAATTTAAATCCTTACCAATTTGACGAATACTAATGCGGGGATTAGCAACGGCCGCCGCAATAACGCTGATGTCGTTTACATTATCTTGCACAATCTCTTCTTCGTCGGCTACATTTACGCTTTAAACAAGGCTTACACGGTTTAAAAACGGATCCATATTTTTCTTGGTTTGAAATCACGTTCTGAATTGATATGGCGGGTATCGGTCGATCGGGATATAAACCAGCAAACAAGAGTCGAACTTCAGGTACACTACTACCCTAAAACCACTTCAGAAATAGATTTTTTTCAACAATAGTATAAGACATTATTAATTTATTGAAAACCGCGCTTGAAAATCGGAGCGTTCGGGATTTTACAAAACGTCAAAACTGACAGTTGTTGATAACGTAACGTTTTGTTTTAATATCATGGAAATTGTTTTTTTTTAAATTAATACTAATTTAATTCTTCGTTTTCTTTTTTCAAGTACTATTTTGAGAATAAAAGCTGATCTATCATATGTTTTTGCTCTAAACCAATTAGGGGAGCAGGAAATTGCATAAGTGTGATTTCACATGTATAATGTTATTTCAGAGTGGATATATATATATATATATATATATATATATATATATATATATATATATATATATATATATATATATATATATATATATATATATATACAGGGTGGTCCGAATTTTATGCTCATAACTTCGAGGCCGTATTCTACTTTAAAAATAATATAAGTTTTCGATTTAAACATATATCCAAAAATCCTCGTTTCAAGATACAGGGTGTCAAAGTTTTGTAATATTTTTCGATTTGTTTTAATAGCTTCCACAGTTTTTCAGATATTGATTTGAAATTTGGTAAAGTTATTACCTTATCAAGAAGCGTTAATTTGAGTATTTTAAATTTTTTAAATTCTACAGGGTGGTCCATTTTGGGGTGTCGGTACCTTATCCCCACAAACTTTTTGTGGTACGCCCTGGTGTATTTTGATTGTAGATTTAGATTTATTATTCAATTTAGAAAAAATTGTGTTTCTTGAGTATTTTTCGTAAAGTGCACGAGTTTCGAGATTTTTAACTTTAATATACGAAATTACAAACACCAATTATTTAATTAACTACAATAAATATGTACATACATATTATTTAAAATTTTATAAATTTTGTTCAAAATGAAATCCATTTGAATTAATGCACATTTGGCAACGACGATATGTTGAGTTTACAGCATCGGATAATTGATGTGGTCTATTGCGCAGGGTCTCACATGCTTCCTCGATCCTCGCATGTAGCTGCTCTTCTGTATCAACTGGAGTAGCATACACTACGTCTTTAAGATACCCCCACACAAAAAAGTCGAGAACGGTCAAATCGGGAGACCTAGGTGGCCAAGTGGCTGGTCCTATTGCTGGTACATGGTCCACATCTCTTCCTAAACGTCCTATCCACTTTTGCGGAAAATTTATATCGCACCATTCGCGTACGTTTCTTCCAAAATGTGCTGGTGCACCATCCATTTGTAGCCAAGCTTCGTGCCTTAAATCTAGCGGAACATCTTGCAAATAAATGGGCAAATCATTTCAAGAAAATTCAAAATACTTGTGAATTTACCTGGGGAGGAAAAATGGACCACACAAGATATTATCAATGACTCCCAACCATACATTTAAGCTAAATTCGGTCTGGAAGGACCACGGCCTGATTTGATGTGGGTTTTGATTGCTTCAAACATGGAGGTTATGGTAGTTTACTACACCTCGGCGATTAAATGTAGACTCATCCGTCCACAATATTTTCAGTAAAATGAGTTTTCTCTTTCAACCGATCTTATAATCCAGTTGCAAAATTCAATTCGTTTTGGACCATCTCCAGGCCTTAGATGTTGCACGGGTTATAAGTGAAATGATTTTCTGTTATCCTTATGCAATGTTCGTAAAACTTTACTTTTGGATTCCCGTAGGTTTTGAGCATTCAGTTGTCTTGCAGCAGCACGAGAACCTAAGCGATCATTATTGTTAAACAAACGCAATATTTCAGGTCTATGTCTGTCATTCCGTATACCATGACCTCTTACGTTTTTTAAACCACCTTCTCTAAATCGACGATGTACCTCCTGAACACTTTTATGTCAGTTTGTCTTCTATTGGGAAATCTCGGACGATATTCTAACCGCTTCAGAAGAATTTCCATTAGTGAAACCGTAAATAAAATGTATGTCCCCATATTCGGCGTTTGTAAACACATTAGGCATTTTAAAAACGCGTAAATAACTTAAATAAATTCAACTGAATTGTTTACTCGCAAACGCAATTAAATTTTATTTACGTTTTAAGTTGTCAAAAATGTCAGATATCAAATGATTGCTATGCACCATAGCCTACTCTAATTATCTTCGCAGATTTACTAGCAGGGTGTCCTATTTTTGTGTTTCAGATCCTCTTTTCCCCAAACTTCTTCGAGTGCGACATTTACTTAAAAAAAACTTGGTATGTCAATTACAGTTAAACAATTCTTCATAAGTTACCTTTGTTCGAGAAACGCATTGCTTTGAAAAAATGCGAAAAAGCGGTAAACTAAAATTCCTATTTTTTGAACAGTTTTTCTCATTTATCTCGAAAATCGTGCACTTTACTAAAAAACTCAAAATACAAAATTTTTCTAAATTGAATAAGAAATCTAAATCTGCAATCAAAATACACTATCTTAACGACGTAGTGTATGCTACTCCAGCTGATAAAGAAGAGCAGCTACATGCGAGGATCGAGGAAGCATGTGAGACCCTGCGCAATAGACCACATCAATTATCCGATGCTGTAAACTCAACATATCGTCGTTGCCAAATGTGCATTAATTTAAATGAATTTCATTTTGAACAAAATTTATAAAATTTTAAATAATATGTATGTACATATTTATTGTAGTTAATTAAATAATTGGTGTTTGTAATTTAGTTTATTAAAGTTAAAAATCTCGAAAATCGTGCACTTTACGAAAAAACTCAAGAAACGCAATTTTTCTAAATTGAATAAGAAATCTAAATCTGCAATCAAAATACACCAGGGGCGTACCACAAAAAGTTTATGGGGATTAAGGTACCGACACAAAAATAGACCACCCTGTAGAATTTAAAAAATTTAAAATACTCAAATTAACGCTTCTTGGTAAGGTAATAACTTTACCAAATTTCAAATCAATATCTGAAAAACTGTGGAAGCTATTAAAACAAATCGAAAAATTTTACAATACTTTGACACCCTGTATCTTGAAACGAAGGATTTTTGGATATATGTTTATATCGAAAACTTATATTACTTTTAAAGTAGAATACGCCCTCGAAGTTATGAGCATAAAATTCGGACCACCTGTACATGTATATATATATATATATATATATATATATATATATATATATATATATATATATATATATATATATATATATATATATATATATATATATATATATATATATATATATATATATATATATATATATCACAGGTATTCGTTACCGTTAACCGATTGTATATTTTTTAAAGTACAGGTTATGGTGTTATAGGCTTTTTGTGCAGCAGATGTCGGAGATCTATATGCGAGTCAAGGTCTTGCAATAGGCATGTAAAACATGCTTTTTTCTAGTGTTAATAAATATTATGCATATCTCTGTCTAGAACAAAACTATTTTTATTGTTAACAACATAGACACACAGCTCAAAAATCTAAATACTGTAGGTGCCTGAGTAGACCAACCACATAGACAGATTCCATACTTAATTCTGGATTCCACTTGCTCGTAATATATTGTTAATAGTTGTCGCTTTGTTAAAATTGTACGTAGATTCCTAAATGTATAATTTATAGAGCTTAATTTGGATGCTAGCTGCCAACAGTGATATTTCCAGTCGAGATGATCGTCTACGTATAGACCCAAAAACTTTACACTATATTCCTTTGAAATGAATTCATTATTTCCTACAATATTAATCAATAATTCATTATTATTTGAATTGTTTGTGAACTAAGGAAAAACAGTCTCTTTCTGTTTAAATAAATGCCTTTGCTATTAAACCAGGTTATTAAATTTCGCATCGTTTCATTACTAACATCTTCCATATAGTCTTTGTCTCTACTTCTTATTCAAATTGATGTGTCGTCTGCGTACATTGTAAAGTTGGCTTTAGTGGGTAGAGTATTAAGCAAGGTAATATAAAGAATAAACAGAACTAGACTAAAAATCATCTAAGAATAAAATGAAGGATTAGACAGGGAATATTTGGTCTTCGTGGTGATTGGGTAAAACAAGAGAGCCATTTACAGCACTAAAGAGATAATTTTAGCATAGAAATTTAAAAATAGTAATGTTACCAATTGTAAAAAAATTCATTCTTATGAAGCAATTATCATTACTCATATATCATTAAGCACCAAAATTCTAATAAGGTAGTTGTTAAAACGAACTAACACTGATCAGAATGTACATTTATTGTTTAGTAATAGTAATAACAAGTATAAAATGTATTTAAAAATAGAAATTTGGAACATACCAGATTCTAATGTGGTCTGACAACAATGTGTGTACTTAAAATTAATTTCGTTTTTGTGGTTATGTTATTCTCGTTTCACTTTATAAATATTATTTTCTTTAAAAAATCCTTCATAACTTTCCATGATTGTTTCATTGTAGAAACTGTTCTTTTCCGAACATGCCATTTGTCCTTTGTTAGTGTACTGGTATAAGATAAAAACATTAATTTAATTCATTGTAAATAAACATACATAGTCAAACAGTACACTAGAAATCGCTAAAATCGCTAACTAACGACCAGTTCTGATTTTTTAATATGTTGTTAGGACCACTAACAGTAGTGTATATCCAAGTTTGCAGCTACGAAAGACTGTGCTAACTTCGTAGCACTCGAAAAACCGCATAATTTTCGCATTTTTGTTTATTTTTTCACTATATCTCCTAAATAATGCGTTTTTCATAAAACGTGTTATCTACGTTTTTAAAGCGGATTGCATTTTCTAAAATTTGAGATCAGAACTATCTCTGTAGGTACAATAGTTACCAAGATTGTCAGGGTATTTTGAACACCCTGTATACGTATTGGGTAATTTTGTTTGTAGTCTTATGCACTTAGTTAGATTCCGTATATACATTTTTTTTGTTGTCAAATTCTTTTATAGTGAATTTGTTATAACGTGTAGCGACCTTTAGGGATGGTAGGTGTATGGTGAGCTTTAGATTCTTTGTTTGTGAATTATTATTCCGAAATTTATGTTGTTTTTCCTTATTATTCCTCGTTTATAGAAGTTTGATTAACGTTTATTTGTAAATAGTGGTATCTACGTTTAATTAAGGTTCATTTCGTTTGATTTCCGTAAAATATAATAGAAAATTAAGTAATTTAAATAAATAGTGTAATTTATCTGTGTATGATGTCATGTTAGCAACATAAAGTCGCTTAAGTATAGTTGTTCAGTGTATTAGTGAATATGCTGGTTTTGAGTCATAGAGATTGCATGTGGGCCTTATTGTTCGTACTTTAAGGTAAACATAGAGAGGCTGTACAGGATACTTTTGCTGACGTTGAGATTTTGAAAACTACCGAGTCCTTACGGACGGAAACGAATTTGTGTTGGGGTACCTTATTTTCCCTTCCTTTTTTTAATTGGTGGAATTAACTTAGATAAGATTTTTGTGAGTAGTGGGATGCAAAATCAAAGATGGATTTTTGTGAATAATTTGCGGATCTAAAATTGACTGCGTTTTCGAGTAGTACGGTGCCATTTAGTGTTACGCTTTAAGGGGTGGTTAGAACGTTGATATTTTGGGACCTTGTGGTGTTTAACGAACGTACTTGTTGTGTAGTAAGGGTAGTTTAGCTACTCCTGAAGAATACCTGTGAAAGGGATTTTACTAAAACCAAAGGATTATACCTAGTGCCGATTTCGGTTTTACGTAAAGTTACCTAGAGGACATCGTCGTGTTGTATAGTGCTTCAGTGACCTCTTTGGTTTATATCGCTTCTGCGGATTTTAAAATCATCGTTCTTGCAGTGCCACCTATTTATCGTACAAAGCGTGTGTAAAGATAAAGAAACTTTCGCAATATATTAAAATTTATAGTTATTTAAAACAGTTATTAACATTTTGGATTACTAGTGGAAATAAAGCCAATTAAAGCTAAAAGTTATCAAGTCATTTGAACGCTCATATTAATATTTTAAAAGAAGTTAGTAATTGATACAGTAACATCCTAACGAGTTTAGTCAAGAAATTGTTTGTGTATAATGGAACAATAGTCAACATTTTATTCATCATTTTGCCCGAGCAGGGAGATTTCATTTCCGTCATAGCCGTAACCGACCACCTGGTTATCTTCCACTTATATTGTAACACAGAAGAGGTGTAATTCTAGACCGTAAGGTAATATAATATTGTGTTTTTTTATTGAAAATTTTGAAGATTTTTGTGTGTTTCGATTTATTTTTTTTTGTGTTTATGAAAGTTTGAAAGCGGGTCATTCTTTTTTGGTTAAAGTAAGTTGTTTAAATTTGTTTAGCATAATTAATTATAGTTTTGACGCTCCGCCTTCACACTTTTTATTTTGGTATTAAAGGGCAATCGCCCCTATTGTAGTGTGGGTATATTATCCACGAATTATATCTTTATAGGTTAAACGATTTAGACTGGCGTAAATCAGACATCCTGTCGCCTTTTAAGTATTTGTATTTTTTGTTTATACGCATGTTCGTATGTTTACATTTTTTATATTTATCATTTTTATTATTCTATTATAGTTTGTTAGGTTTTATAAATGTGTTTAATTTCTATGGAAACCCTTTTGTGTTACATAAGTTTTTTGCAAATTGCAAGTTACCGGTAATTTAGTTTTTAACGTAACGAGGTTAGTTTTTTGTTTTATTGAGTAATAGCGTTATTAATATTTAGTGTTTTGAAGCCCTATTTCAGGTGGTTTGCTGAGTTGCTGTCCAGCACATCTGGGATTGATTGCCAATAGGTAAGCGTATGTTTTTGTATGTTTAGACACGCTATGTACTCGTAATTTTGGCACGACAACCCTTATTTTGACTACCAAACATTCTGGCGCCCAAACCGAATTGATTTTGTCTTCAGCCCTATTGTGACTTACGTGCGATTTACTATTCTGGATGCGCAAAATTTTTCAACATCTGACCTACACCCATACGCTGGCTAGTCGGGGCAAAAGGCCAATTTTATCTGTAATCCCGTTCTACCACCCGTTTATACCGTTACAAGATGCAGCCCTCAAAAGATTGACAATTTTTTCCAAAAAAGTGAAATGTTAAGAGTTGGTCAACTCTCGTCCCCGAGATCGGGGAAAATACTCGTTTTATGGGTAAAGTTACAGGAAGATATGTTGCAGCTATTGTAATTAGCTTTAATTTAAGCACAGAATGACGTCCGTAGGCCCCATAGTTTCCGCACAATGCTAATAAATAAAAAAATGGAAAACTGCATTTTTCGCAAATTTGCTCCGTTGCTCACAGCATTTTGAGGGTTATTTGAGTAACAGTGTAATCATTTTAAATCAAAAGTTTTCCATTACCTTAAAAAAATTCTATAAACATAAGACTTGGTGTGTATATTGAATTATACTTCCGAAATAACATACTGAAAGTCGTCAAAAGAAAATTTGTGCTATGGCCGTCCTATTGGAAAATAACGCCCAGAAACCGGTTTTTTAGCCATAAAATGCAATATTTGGAAAAAAATTTTGACAATTCGTTAAAAAACAAGTAATTCTTTTGTGGACAGTTCATAGCAATAACATGGCTTTTCTCTTTGCATTTAGATTTTCTGTAAATTTTTAAAACTTACACTGCTAATGCTTTAGTTGCATCTCGCTACCAAGCTAGGCCACCATAATAAACTCCTACTAAGTATAGTGTATCCATGGTTTGTTTTATTGCACTTATTTTCCCCACGCTTTCACTGAGTGCGACACCACCACTGCCTTTTTCAGGTATGAGAAGATTAAACTGTGGAGAGCCATCCAGAAATACCCTCCAACCTAATACAACCCACCAAGCCACCTTAGGTAGGTCTGTATGAGGAAGACTACACTGGGGATACCCTCCAGAGCCTGCGCTATAACTTTTTTGTGAAAGCAACTGCCTCCGCTAATGTTTACCTCGCCCGTTTGTCTCCAACGGAAGATGGTGCAACATTCTACGCCTACCAAACTTACCACCAAGTTCAGATGTGGTTAGGGGTGGAAAAAGATACCACTCAATGAAGAAAGCACATCAGGGGCCCATTCAAAGGACTATGATGCACGAAGTGGCACCTCTTCCCTTCTGAGATTGCTATTATGCGGGTGCAAGGAAGGGTTTTCCTTTCAAACTACCATCAAACCGTCATGAGAACTCAATAGAGCAGATTTGCGAAAAATGCAGTTTTCCCATTTTTTTTGTTTATTAGCATTATGAGGAAACTATCGGGCCTACAGACGTCGCTTTGTGCTGAAATTAAAACTAATTACATTCGCTACCCATAAAATGAGCATTTTCTCCGATTTTTTAGAAAAATTGCCAATTGTTGGAGGGCTGTATCTTGGAAACTATTGTACCTACAGAACTGATTATGGTTTCAAATTTTAGCAGGTGTAATCTACTTTAAAGACGTATATAATACATTGTATTAAAAATGCATAGTTTAGGAGTTACAGTAAAAAAACAACAAAAAATGCGAAAATTAGGCGGTTTTTCGAGTGCTACGAAGGTAGCACAGGTCTTTCGAAGCTGAAAACTTGAACATACACCACTGCTAGTGGTCCTAACCACATATTAAAAAATCAGAATTATCTGTTAGTTGGTGACTTTATTGTACTATATGACTAGCCTAATATTAATCTTTCAGGCCAAACTTTATTACGGCAGAAGCATAGATTTTTAAAAACTATAAAAGGAAAGCAATTAGGGGCGGTCAGAACCTAAATGGCTTATAATGTTTATTTGCAAATGCTCAAAATATGAGTAAAAACGCAGCGGCGCTACCGAACTTGGTATCGGACAAAACACTGTATGGAGCTTGATTAAAGAAATTGAATGTTAAGGTACTGCGCGTACACCAAATCAGTCTACAAAATGCTCAACAAAATACGACAAACTTCAAGAATTGTAAAAAAAACTGCTATACGACATTTTCATGCATTTTTTTTCAAAATGAATTCCCAACCGTACTAAAATTATTGAATGTAATTAATAATGACGATTCACTTCTAAACTTCAGCCATTCATCGTTATGTCGAATACTACTAAAGTTAGGATTTAAACGATCACAAAAACTATGTTAATTGAAAAACCTGAAATTGTTCTTTGAAGAAGAAAATATTTAACGTCAATTAAAAAATATCGTGAAGGGAGAAAAATTTATTACGTTGATGGAACGTGGATTAATGCGAAAACTAAAGTGTGGCAAGATAGAACAGTTACAACTGCAAGATAGGCACTACTTCACGGTATCTCTACAGGTATAAGGGACCCATTAGGTAAAAGGAAACGTTTAATTTTTGCTCATGTTGGTAGCGACACAGGATTTGTTGATGGGGGTTTAATGATCTTTGAATCGAAAAAAACTGGTAAAAGTGTAATTTCTTTATGTGTTGTTATAATATCAATAATTTTCAGGGGATTGTCATGAAAATATGAATGGCGACGTTTATGAACAGTGGTTAGAAAATATATTACCAAATTTGGAAGAAAGTTCTGTTATAGTAATAGACAATGCACCTTATCATAGTAAAGTTGGAGAAAAAATGACATTGCCAATTAGCTTAATTATAAAAGCACTGAAATTAGTAGCGATTTGTTAAAATTGGAATTACTGGAATTGGTGCAATTTTATCGCATTTCACATCCTAATACCTACGTTATTGATGAAACGGTGAAAAAATTGTGGAAGAAGAATATTAAGATTACCACCGTATCACTGTAATTTAAATCTAATTGAATTGGTAAGTGAAACACCATGTGACTGATATACATATAAATTTGGCGATGTGAAAAAGCTTCTTAATGATGGAACTGCTTCAGTAACTGCGGAATACTGGCGAACTTGTGTTCAGCATGCACTGGATGAAGAACAACGCATGTGGAATTTAGATGGAATCGTAGAAGATATTTTGGAGATGGTTATTATTAATATCGGATAAGGCAGTTCGACTGATGATAGTGTCGATGAAGATATGGATATAGATACTTTACCAACATGAAATGGCTAGACCTTTTTACACGAATATTGTATAATACGTTTTGTTATATTTTATTTGTGTGAAATATAGGAAATGCTGTTTCCGATGAACAAAATTTTATGAATTCACAAAGTCTGGATATCTGGATGTCCGTTGCTTTTTTCCTGTAGACATTTTTGACATTCTGACTTCGGATTCTTGCAGAATATCAAAATTTAAGACATGTTTGTATCGACCATTTTTTGTCTATCTCGCCGAGAATATTTAAAAAATAAAAATTTTATTAATTTAAAAATATAATTTTGAATGATTACAATACATATTTTATGTCATTAAACGGTTTGTTCATCATGACAATGCAAGCTTGCTGCGGTTTAATTTCTTATACTGAAGAAAAAAGATCTTCACAGTCTTTCGTAAAGAATTTGTTACCGTTATTAAAATTTGCCGCCATATGTACATCAAATCAGTGTAAACATACTTTAAATTCAAGCGCCCTCTACTTTATTCTTATTTGATTTCAAGCATTGACCGAGAACAGAGCTTTGCGGTACGCCTACATCAATTCGTAGAAGATATGTTTCCACAGCATTGACAGTGTTGAATTTCATGCTTACGTACTGACAACGATTACTTAGAAAAGCGTGCTCTGGCAAGCAGCAGTAGACGTTGCTAGGTTTCGTTGAAAACAATGCATTAAACAAGTTGAAAATTGTGAAGATTCTCCGTGTTATCATAAGTATTTTATTAAACTTTTTGATCCTATTTGTGTAAATTAAAATATTACATTGTTAAGAGTATGATGGATTTGGAGAACTACACGCCGTCAGAAATTACTGAAGCGTCTAATACAGCAATAAATGATCTACTACCTACAAGATCGAGCAAAATCTATGAACGCGCTTTACAGCAATTTATAAAATGGTGCGATGAAAAAAATTTTAAAAGCTACTCTGAAACTGTGGTGAAAATGTGGTCCCAATATTCAATGATAAAATCTTTATTGAGCATTCGACATGGCGTAGGTATAGACAAATACTTCGTGCATATCTAAAGAAGCAGAATGAAGAATACACCCCAAAGCAGGCCAAAGTATTTACAAAAGACCAATTTAGCAAATTTTTATCGGAAGCGTCGGGCGAAAAATACTTGGCAATGAAGGTAAGTTACAGAAATAGAATGAAAACAATTCTTTATGTTTTGTATTTTTTTTTAGACAGTTTTGATTATTGGTATCTCAGGGGGATGTCGTTACGATGAATTGGTGAAGATGAAGATAGACGACATTGAGAACCTGAAAACTCTGCTACATATTAAAATTCCGGATAGCAAAACAAAATAAATTAAATCATTTAGAGTTGTAGGGGAATCTTTCCTAAATTTATATAACAATTATGTTGCTTTACGCCCACGAGATATGAATGATCACAGATTTTTTTTTTAAATATGGAAAAGGAAAATGTTCAAGAGCGGTGATGGGAATCCATAAAATAGGTAGTGTTCCTAGGGAGGTAACTTTTTTCTTAAAATTAGCGAAGTATACAGAATACACAGGGCATTGTCTAAGAAGAACCTCGCTACACCGTTGGTGGACGGCGGCACAGATTTAATGTGTTTGAAGCGCCATGGTGGCTGGAAATCCAGCACTGTAGCTGAGTGTTATATTGAAGACCATCTAGCAACAAAAAAAGAGGTAGCCATGAAAATTTTTGCACCTAGTGCAAGCGCTACGAGTACAGAAGTTCATGTAGAAGAGGAAGAATTAAAGACATTTCCTTAGAACGCAGCGAGACCTCTGATGGATTTTATTTTGGAGAAAATGTTAGTTTTAATCATTGTACTTTTAATCTTTATAACTCTAAACAATAAGTTTGGTTTCGTTGTTTTCCAAATTGGGTGTATGAGTTATTAACTTACATTACTTTTGCATCTGCTGTGAGGGGATGCACAAGACTTTTGCAGCCGCCGGTGAAAATGTCAAACTTTAACGTTGTCAGGTGAAGTTTAAAATGTCATCTTTCATTGACATCTGAAGAAAAAATATATCTGTCAATTTTATTTTTTATAGACATGTAAAAGTGTTGTTCTTGCCGCATGTATTTTTTACTGTTCTGCTAAAATAACCTCTTAATGTTACTGTTTTTATGGTTTGTGTTTGAGTGTACCTCTGCTAAAGTTTATGGGCCCAGAATTTTATTTAAGGTCTTTGTCATTTTGCGACTCAATTAATTTTTCATTTCCTTAAATATGAGTGATTCAAATTCCACAAATCATTTATCTAAACTAAAATTAAAGGGAAAAGGAAATTACCAAGACTGGAAGTTCCAAATTAAGAACATTTTAACTTTAGATGGGTCATGGTTTGCTATCCAAGGATATCCAGACTCGGACACTTCAAACAAAGAGCAACGAAGCAGGCAAGATGAAAAAGCTTTAGCTAAAATAAATTTAATTGTTGGCAGGTGCGTATTTCCCATAGTAATTTCGTGCAAAGATGCGATAGATGCTTGGAAAGCACTTGAGAAGGCTTACGAGGATCAGGGGCTATACAGTCGCCTAAAAATGTTACGACCACTGTGTACAATCAGACTTTTAGATTATAAGTCAATAGTGGACTATGTAAAAGTAAATTAAAAGTTTGACACAGCAGCTCACAGCCATGAACAACCAGTTGCATAATGAATTTTTAGCAGTAATAATGCTTTCTGGCCTTATTCGGGAATATGATCCAATGGTAATGGCTCTTAAAATTCATCTCAAACCATTAAACGTGATCTCATAAAGCAAAAATTATTACAAGATGATAAATATGTAAATAAATATGTAAAGACTCAAAATAATGCAATATTCTCAGGAACAGAGATCCCTTGGTGCAATTACTCTAAGAAAATACTCACTGGAAGTCAGTGCAGAAAAATTGCTTCTAAAGGCTCAAAGGATTAAAAAAATGTCCAAGGTAAGTCTACGCAAAAACCATCTGATTTTGACTAGGAATACTAATAAGAAGGCCTCGCTGGTATTGGCCTCTTTGAATGGAACTAATTTCGATCCTGACTTATGGTATATAGACAGTGGTTACAGTAATCATATGTCCAATAACAAGGACATCCTAGTAAATCTTACTGATGCAAATAAAGGTCAAACTGGTTAAACTGCCAATAATGGTAAATTGAAATGTGGTAGTACTGGTGATGTGACTGTCAAACTAACATACAGCGGCAGTGAGGTAACTATTACTGATGTTATGCATGTAGAGGACCTCTTCACAAATTTACTCTCTGTCAGAGCTATTGTTGACAAACAATTAAACGTAGATTTTGACCAATCAGTATGTCGTATAGTCAATCAGCAACATGTTAGTGTTGAGGGAGAGATTATAGCAAGGGGTACCAATATATGACGGGTCTTTGTTTTGGATTCCAGACCTGAAGTTGCCCATCTAGCTCGAAATTCTCAAACCGCTGATTTGTGGCATAGAAGATTAGGACACTTGAATCACTTAAAAATGGTTTTGCTACAGGGATTCAATTTGTTCCTCAGAAACAGCCAAGAAAATGCAAATCTTGAATTCTTGGGAAACAATGCAAAAAGTCATTTCCTCCAACTAATGTAAAGTTAGCTGCAAATATTCTGGATTTATTGCACTCAGACGTTATGGGCCCATTCCAAATCAGCTCATGGGGCGGTGCAAGATATATCTTTACTCCTATTGACGACCATTCAAGAAAAGCTTTTGCATACTTCTTGAAAACCAAAACGAACTTTTGGAGGTTTTTTTAGAATTTCAATTAATGGTTGAAAATCAGTGTGAACGCAAAATAAAGGTACTGAGAACAGATAACGGTTCTGATTATTGCAATACAAGGTTTTCCGATATTTTGAAAAGCAGTGGACTCTTTTTGAGAAGTATAATCGCATGACCTTGGACAAGATGCGTACAATGCTCCTAGATGCTAATTGCAACTAGCGTATGTGGGCGGAAGCCGCCAATACCGCGGTATACCTGAGAGTCTTTGGTTCCACTGCCGATGCTCACATTCCAGCAAAGAAACGTAAAAAGTTAGACCCTAAACGCAAAAAATATATTTTTGTAGGGTATGAGCATTCTAAAGCATACAGACTGTTTGATTCCGTAACTCATAAAGTCATAACAGCCTGAAGTGTAATTTTTTTGGAGCAAGAGATGCTGCAAATCTCTTCTGTCGTCGACTCAGTGAATTCCAATTCTAAACATGACTTTTTAGATGTCGTGTTTCTCCCAATCTTGCAACAAAATTAATGGAAAACACTGAAAACTCTACAGAGGGTGAACAATCATCGTCAAGTCAAGACCAGACTGCAGATTCAGAAAGCTTTGAACGTTCGAATGAAGAAAACGAAGATGACTAATTTGAGCGTCCATCAAGATTATATAAACCAAGCTCGGAAGAAGACAATCCTGAACCAGAGCCCGGTGAAACACGGTACCCAAAAAGAGCACGTAAGTCCACTAGATTTACTGATTTTGTATCATATTTTTGTACAGAAGAACCATCTACTTTTAAAGATGCAATGGCACTCGGCAAAGAAATTTAGAATAAGATTATTTGATGAAGAACAAAACTTGGGTTTTCGTCGACAGATCCACAAATCATAATGTCATTTCCTGCAAATGGGTTTCTAAAAATAAGATAATAAGGTACAAAAGTAGGGTGGTAGCTAAAGGCTGCAGCCAAAATGATGGATTAGATTACAATTAGACTTATTCACCTATAATTAGGTATAGCTCTTTACGATTTCTGTTTGCCCTATGAGCAAAATTTAACCTAAATGTAGACCACTTAGATGTGAAGAATGCATTTTTACACTCTAATTTAAACAAAACTATTTACATGGAATAACCGGAAGGCTTTGCCCAAGGTGGATAAGAAAATAAAGTTTGTAAATTAACAAAATCTATTTACGGTTTAAAGCAATCATCACGTACTTGGTATCAAGAAACTTAAAATCCCAAAATTTTAAACAAAGCGAACATGAGCCCTGCATGTTTTATAAAATTGATGATAAAAATGTAATTATTGTAGCTCTGTATGTTGACGATTTCTTTGTCTTTTATAATAATAAGGATGAATTTAATATACTAATATATGTATTAAACAATAATTTTACTATTGAGAATTCTGGGCCGCCTACACATATTCTTGGTATATGAAAATGTAAACTTTCACCATTAACACTCATAATAAATATTATCTTTTGGGGTTTTAATGCTGTACTTTAATTATGAATCTAAACGTTTCGATAACACTTAGTTATCATCGTCAGTAGTATTGTTTGTTAAAAATTGTTAAAGATGTAGCAAACAATTTTGAATTGAATTGAAAATTTTCAAATTTGACAAAATTGTTTACTACATCTTTAACAATTTTTAACAACGTTACTACTGACGAAGATAACTAAGTGCTATCGAAACGTTTAGATTATAATTAATATATAAAACCCCAAAAAATAATATTTTAATATTCTTGGTATGTCCATAAGGATGGGGACGTTTCACCCCGGCCGTTTTGCGCGTTTCGCAACGTTTGGCCCCGTTTCGCTTCCATGCCGTTTGCCGGCCGTTTCGCCCTAAATGGTGTACTTCCACAAAATTTAAAAATTATGAGCAAAACCTTTTTGTCGTTTTCTGAATGTGGGTTTGGGACAACAATAAACAAGTAGGAAAAAATGAACAAATAATTGTGTATAAAATAATATTTAATATAATTATTGATCTTTCTAAGAATTTATGGATAAGTTTGTTAAATGTTTGTACCTACTTCAATTAGGTATATAATCTGGGTTAACCATTATTAATGGTAATTAGCATTTATCTTTCTAAGGAATTTCTGATAAGTACTTAAAATTTAAACCAAGAACTAATAAAAATATTCTGTACTTTCTACAAGAATAAAGAATATTGTTGAAAGTTATGGCAGAATAGATATTAATGATTATTTGTTAGGCATTGCTCATAATTTTGAATTTTAATATTTATGTATTAGGTACGTGTTATTTAATAAATATTAATCTCAAAACTTTCTATTATTTTCGAAGAAAAAGGTCCAGAAACGTCCGCAAAACATCCTGTGAAGCGTCCGGAGGCGAAACGGGAGCGAAACGGTGGGGTGAAACGGTGAGAGCGAAATGTCACATAACCGTCCATAAGTTGTGATGAAGGTACTATTAAATTAAGTAATAGTCAGTACATTGTAAATTTGTTGGAAAGGTTTCATTTAAAAATGCAAATTCTGTGACAACACCTCTTGAGACTGGTTTAAAACTTCAAAACCTCAAGATTCAAACTAATTTGATAATTCTATTTTGTATCAAGAACTTATAGGAAGCTTAACATATCTAAGGATAACTTGCAGGCCAGGTGTTCACGCAGCCCCATATCTGAGCAAGTTTAATCATTGTCATGACAAAAGCCACTGGCACGCAGATATCTTAAGGGACTATTAACTTCGGCTTAGTATATTAAAATAAAAATTGTGACAGCCTACACTGTTACGTAGATGCTGACTGGTGTAACAATCCTACGGATCGTAAGTCCTGTTTGTTCTTATCTTATGGAGTGGCCACTGCTTGGGAAAGTAAGAATCAAAGGATAGTGGCCCTTAGTTCAAGTGAAACAGAATATGTATCTACTAGTTGAGGCTAAATAAGTCTCATATACGTAATATAATTTACTTTATGAATTAACTAAAATTGTAAACGGTTAAATAATATATTACCTAATAATGGAATAAATATGTTTTGTGACAGTCAGAGCGCTATTGCCATAGCGTGTAATTCAATTACAAATAAAGCAAGTAACCATATCCAAATTAGATTTCATTATGTTAGAGAACTTTTAAATTATAAAATTATAAAACTATCCAATTATCTTATGTTTCAACTAAAACTCAACTTGCAGATTTTTAACTAACGCGGTACCCAAAGAAAAGCATACATTTGCACAAAGGGTATAGGTATAACTATAGTTATTAATTAAAATTAAAGTTTTATTACATCTGGGATCAAGAGAATATTGTAAATATTTATATCTTGTCTGATCCATAAGTTTAGAAAACAAAAAATGTTGTTATATAAAAATATAATATGTCAATTTTATTTTTATAGACATGTAAAAGTGTTGTTGTTCTTGCCGCATATATCTCTTACTGTTCTGATACAATAAACTTTTAACGTTACTGTTTTTATTGTTTGTGTTTGAGTGCACCTCTGCTAAGAAATCTAGCCATTTTCTATAAATGAATAAAGAGGTGTAAGTAGATTTACCATGACAAAATCCATGTTAATTTGGAGAAACGAACGCATTAACTTGCAAAATCTCTTTAGTCTATCCAAGTATACATGTAGTTATGAGCAGATTCGGCACTACCCTTTTGCGAACCGGAATAACTGCCTATCTTTAATCTGGTAGGAAAGGTTCTGGTGTAGAATGATAAATTAATAAGATATGTGAATGGTTGAATAATAAATGGTAAATGCTTACGTTCTGCTTAGTTTTGTTAAAAAATAGATTAGGTACCTAAGTAATCTATTAAGCGTACCCAAAATAAAAATAATGGATTAAAGTAAGTAGCAATTCCTTAGTCCTCTGTGGTATTGAATAGTTCTAAAATACACATTTACATTTTGTTAATTAAATTTAATATTGCACAACCGAGCATTGAATGAAGTGAACATGATGTAAATGATATGAATGGCGATATGAGTAGATGAACAGTGAAAAATTAGATGAATAAATGTAATTCAGAAATAATAAACGAGTATGTAATTAAGATTACGAATCTTCTTTTCTTCTACATCTTCTGAGTCGTTCGAATAGGCTAATCGTGTAGATAATCCAGAAGTTTCAACAAGTGTACCAGACTTCAATACCGCCTCCAAAGTACAAATTAATATTTTGATAGATAATCGTACTTAGCATTGCAATTCACCGAGACCACGTTGTAGTAAAGTATGTCAAGGTTGTTAACAATTTATACTTTAATAAATTTGCAAAAAACATAAAATTGTAATTGCCTGAGGCTTAGTTATTTGCAAACAAAATTACCTTCTAATAGGTTTTCCTTATTATTAATTTCTATGAAACGAATGTGTACTCCAAACCCAATTTTAATTAATACTGAGAAATATTCTCAATTATAAAAGGTGTATTGTTCTAGATCCAAATTCTATTTTATAATTAGCCGAATCACTTTAAACAATAATTAATCCTGTGATTTCAACACAATTCGCACTGTTTTTTTTTAAAGGAACGTTTTCAAAGTGAAATGCAATGTATATGACATAGATAAAGACAAGTTTGAGGTCAGAGTTGTATTATTACTATTCCATACATACATACATATATATATATATATATATATATATATATATATTTAAATAAGACATTTTTCTTTAAAACTTGTGTAGTAAACATAAAATTAATTCAACTTTTCGGGAACGTCCTTTGTTCCTTTGTCAAGAATTAATTTTAACAATTACAGAAATTGAAATAAGGTAACTATTTTTAACATGTACAGAATATGAAACAAGGTAACTAATTTAAATTTAATCTGGACGAGAGTGTTTTACTTCGGGTAGTTGGTCTAGTATATGATGTAGATGGTGGAGAAGTGGGGACGTCAAGAAGGTGTTTGAAATTTCTGGAAGATTTGGAGTTGGTTGAAGTGTAGAATCAACTTGTTTAATGATATTCTTCCAAATTTGTGGCATTCTAGAAGTGTCATCTCGTTTATCGAGGGCGTTTGGTCTTCTTTCAATTTCAACTGCTTCTCTAATAATCCTTTCTTGTAAAGAGGAAGAGGATCATCACAGAAGCCAAAAGGACATAAGTCAAATAGTTGGTATAAGTGAGAGATCAGTAGGCCGTCTTTTAAAGAATAATCGCTTACATCCCTGTCATATTCAGTTACACCAAGAATTAAGCGATGCAGACTTCGATCATCGAGTAAGATTTTGTAACTGGGCCAGAGAGAAAATTACTCAAATCCAAATTTCTTTTATAATATTTTATGGACAGAAGAATCAACATTTCATAAGAATGGATTTGTTAATACACATACACATAATAAGACAAGTTGGTAATCAACATAAGTGGTCTTTAAGCGTCTAGGTGCCATCGTTGGATTATGTCATCGGCCCATTCTTTTTTGATGGACACTTGAATGGTGAGAAGTACCTTAACTTTTTGCGTAACGATTTACCGGGCTTATTAGAAAATATTACTCTTGATATTAGAGCCACAATGTGGTATGAACATGATGGCGCTCTTTCTCACTACTCTGCAGATGTAAGAGATTATCTCAATAGAGTTTTTCCAAATAAATGGACTGGGCGAAATAGACCTGTCAGGTGGCCAGCTAGTTCCCCTGATCTTACAAGAATAGATTTATTTTTATGGGGATACATAAAAAGTATTGTCTATAGGAAACCACTAACCACTGCCGAAGACATGCGTAATCGTATAACACAGGATTTTCATAGCATTACTCCTGAGTTGTTGCGTAGAGTTGAACAATCTTTTAAAGATGGACTTCATGTCTGCATCTGAGAAAACGGACACAATTATGATAAATCATTATCGCTAATGATTAGCGTTAAATTATTATTTTTTTATTTTATTAGTTTTGTATTTTTAGAAACAATTTTAATAATTATAGCGTATTAGTTTCTGTTGCGTTTTTTAATTTGCAATACAATTGTTTTCCTCTGTTTTTTTTTTATTGATATGAGACCATGGATTTGAAAAAATGTTCCAATAATCTTATACATTTTGAAAAATTGAAAATAATTCGGAAACGGCTATATTTAGGGATAGGGAATTGTATATCGAATTGATAAGAGTTAATATGTAGAAACCAAAAACGAAATAATATACAGGGTGTTCTATTTGAAAAAGTAAACTTTTACTAGTAGGAATAATGTCTGATTGGCAAGTCAATTGTAAACACCCGGTATCCAATTATGACATTTTCTTTGCATTATAAGAAAGATCTATCTGTGTACTTGTTCTGAAATAAATTAGATAACTTTTGTTTCAATTTTTTTATAGAAATCAACATAACTAAAAAACGGCTATATTTAGGGATAGGAAATATATTGCAATTTGTTAGGAAGAATGTGTAGAATTCAAAAAGTAATAATATACAGGGTGTTCCATTAAAATTTTTTTTATTATAGTTTGGTAATGTTTAAATAAATAACCTGTATAGACCTGAATAATTTTAAAATATTCACACAACTAAACTATAACCCTATCCCAAATTTTCTTAATCTAGCTTATATGAAACCGAAGATAGAAGAAGGGCTTGTTGCCGGACCCTGTATGATATATATATATATATATATATATATATATATATATATATATATATATATATATATATATATATATTCGATAGTTATAAATAGGTATAATAGAGTAGAGTTGTATCGAGTTCAAATATTATATCGTAGGCAAGTTTAAATAAAGTTGAAAAAGTTATACACTTTGTTATGAGAAAATATAATATACGTATATAAAAATATGGTTTTATACAACAAAACAAACTTTATGGGGTTTTCAAATGATGTATTCATAAAAGCATTGAGCTATAGCAGCAGCATGTTAAAAAGGTCAACACGATACATATTAGTGTGAACGTTCAATTTCGTTAAAGATTAAGAAGTTTCACATATAAATCAATACAATTAAGCCATTAAACACATAACAGATATTGATTACATGAAGTACAATAATTCTAATGTGTAATAGTATAGTAATTGGTACAATGCATAAAACTCTGCGCACTATAAAAGGGTTATGGTACGAAGAAGTTATGTTGGTAGATCTTAGACTAAGTGTTTAATAAGTGTTTAAGAAGTTAATGTGACTTAGAAACATATCTAAGAACTTGAACATTACATGTGCAATGTGATATTAAACATATAAATACAATTTGTGTACAAAAACTTACAACATATGATAACAATATGAAAGTGTGAAAATAGAAAATTAGAAACTATAAAGTACAGATTAAATAGTGATTGTGTTAGACACACATATAGGAACATATTAGATAAACATTACAAGTGATATAAACGTTTAAAACGCAAGTTTAAATTAAATTATACAAAGTTAGGTTAATACAATAATTAAGAAGTTTACAAATTTATAGCTTATTTAGAGCAAGATACGTTCAGAATAAATTATAAAAGCATATAATAATAGGTTTTCCTTATTTGTACAAAGAAATTAACTGTAAATATGTAATTTAAACATGAATTTAAAAAGTTAGGCTAAGTACAGGTTGTCCCATTTTGGTTGTCCTCGAGGGTATCTCAGTTATTAGCAAAGATACAGAGATGCGGTTTTCGAACGTTGGCTACTTTTTGTGAAACGAAAGATGACACAAACATAATTACTCTAGCTCTTCTCATTTTTGAGATACAGGGCGTTTTGAAAAAGTTGCATTTGAGACAGCCCCGTATCTCAGCTATACGATAACTTATAGAAAAAGTGAAAAATGTTCTTTATATAATTTTTTCCGTAGAATGCAGTGCTGGTTTCAGAATGAGTATACGGGTCAGGTCAAAAGTTATCGGGATCAACTTCATTTTTTAAATGGGACACCCTGTCTATTTTCTCATAATTAAATTTCTCTTGTTCTAAGCACTTCAAATATATATAACAATTATCACTTATTTTGATAAATAGCGTGGTATTTTGTATTATTAACTGAATTTCTTAGTAGGCTTTGAATTCGTAATCTTCTATTGTTTTTTGTGCCTAATATAGAAAACCATCATTATGTAATTATATGTCATTGAAGAAGATACAAATTTCGGCAAAATAATTTATTTTATTTCCAGAATTGTTGATTTGAAACTCATATACATATTGGATGTATTTATTTATAAATTTAGAGACAAACGAAAATAAGAAGAATTAAAATTTTATAAATATTGCTCAATTTGCTGACCATTATGGTCAAGACAAATCCTACATCTCCGAAGAATTTCTTGAATGGATCTTAATAAAATAGGGTCTTAAACGTAGTTCTTCAAAGGCTTCTCTTGTAGCATTCATCAAAGCTTCTTGAGTTTCATACCGTCTTTGATGAATTTTATTTTAAGGTAGCCCCACAAAAAATCTAAAATTGATAGGTCTGGGGACCTTGCTGGCCAATTAACTGGTCCATTGTTACCAATCCAATGGTTTTGAAACATTGTATTGAGGTAATCTCTTACTAGTCTTGCATTGTGGCGAGGTGCCCCGTCTTGCTGAAAATAAACCTCTCTTAGCTGGGCTAACGGAATATCATCAATCAATTCTGGAAGGCAAATGTCCAAAATTTCCAAATATCGTTGATGGTTCAAATTGCCTTCAAACATGTAAAATGTTAATCTGCCTCCTAAAATGAAACAGGACACATTGAACCCAAACCTGTCTTGTTGCTGACGGATCACGGTAACATGCCGATTTTCGTTAGACCAGAAACGATTCGTTGCACGATTGTAAATTCCGGCGGAGCTTATATGGCTTTCATCCGACCATATAACTAAACGACCAAAATTACCATTTTCTTCACTTTTCTGAATATACCATCTACAGAAATCGATACGCAATTGAGCATCACCCGGATGCAAGTGGTGGATGACTTGAGGTATATATGGTTTATAATGGTATTTTTAAATATTTTTGATACTTTCGTTTTGAAATGCCCACTGATTCTTCTATTTTTCTGCAAGACGTATAATTTTCGTTAACAGTGACCTCTGCAAGGACATTTATTTCATTATTTTCTTCGTTTTCTTTTCTATATGTTTTGGCGCGTGGCCTTTCAAACGATCCGTGATTTTCCAAATTTTGTTTTAACCTAATGAATGTTTTTTACACGGTTGCCTTCTTTCCGGATATCTATAATATTCACATTTTATTTAACTCAAATGATGACTAACATTCCTGTAAATATAGATACCTTTCAAAATATATTTCCTTCGCTTGCTCTGCATTAAAATTTGTTTGGTAATAAACCCCAATCATATCTAATTTTCATAGTTCTCGTACCTAAATTATTCGCCATGATTTGAAACTTTGTAAAATTCAAAATAACGAAAAGAATATTGAAAACTTTACTAACAATAAGGATCTCAACAATCAACAAATTTGCAAATATTGACAGATGTCAAAAAATGAAGTTGCCATGGTAAAACAATTGCAGTACCAAAGGCCACTAACAAATCCAGTTAATAATTTGAAATACTGCGCTATTTGTATAAAAAATGATGAATGCTATACATATTTGAAATGCTTAGAACAAGGAAAATTTAATTATGAGAAAATAGACAGGGTGTCCCATTTAAAAAATGAAGTTGATCCCGATAACTTTTGACCTGACCCCGTATACTCATTCTGAAAACAGCACTGCATTCTACGGAAAAATTATATAAAGAACACTTTTCACTTTTCTATAAGTTTTCGTATAGCTGAGATACGGGGCTGTCTCAAAATGCAACTTTTCAAAAACGCCCTGTATCTCAAAAATGAGAAGAGCTAGAGTAATTATGTTTGTGCCATCTTTCGTTTCACAAAAAGTAGCCAACGTTCGCGAAAACCGCATCTCTGTATCTTTGCTAATAACTGAGATACCCTGCGAGGACCACCAAAATGGGACAACCTGTACATAAAATTAAGGTATTAAAGTAGAAATTTTGCTAAAACTATGTAAAATGGGTAGATAAGTGTATTCTTGTACAGTTCTTTATGTAGATGCTGAATACGTCATCAGTTTAGTTGTAAAATACAAAATTTATTTGATATTAGTAAATGTAGGTATAAAATTTTCAAAATATAAATTCATGAAGCGAATTGTAGCATATGAGGTGTCTACTTATGCAGAATTTTGTCCTGAGTTCAAAATGTATTTAAAAGCAAATCGAATTGAATTGAAAAGTTATGGCATAATTTATGTTTTAATTAAATTACATTTTTTGTTTATACCAATCGAATGCCAGGATCTTTTGTATGTAATGTAAAAAAAAAATTGAAAGTTATGGTAGCTATGAGAAAAGTATAAAAGGAATTGCTCCTGATTTCTCACTCCCTTGCTTTCTCTTGCTTTGGTAAATTTTTAGTGACTAACAAGTCATAGTGCTAGTAGTGTTTTTGTTAACATGTAAGTTAAAATTTTCGTTAACATTATCGGATTTGAAACGCGATCAACGTAGAGTTGAGATTTCAGAAACATTTGTTTTAACCTATAACAAAATTTAAAACTAAGGTTACCGATTATAATTGTCGATAATATTGTATTTGTTTCATTTCGAAATCGTATTTAAACATCGGGTGATGTGCATTTTTTTTATGTCAATAAAATCCTTCAGTTATTTTGGATGTGATGTTTATTTTTTTCAAAGTGATGGAGGCTATAAAATAAATTTGACTTCATATCGGCATCTAAAATAAAAGTGCAAGTAAATATAAAAATTTATATAAGAATAAAATATAAGTTAAATCCAAAAAATTATTAAATATTTAAACCAACATTTAAATATACAAATAAAATAAAAGTGCTTGTCTGAAAGTATATGACCATATTAAGTACATCGTGTTTACCACGAGGAAGAGTTATCACTAGTTATTGGATTTGGATGAAGTTATGGAATAATAAGCAGCACCAATTTCAACAGCAAGGCAGTATTATCGATACATGGAAAGAAGTCTACGTCCAATGTCAATATGGAATAAACCAAATAGTGACCAAATTATTTGAAAATTGCAAACAACATGAGTTAAATTTTTCATCAATAACACTCACTATTGCATTGATTAATTCTTTTGATGTCCTGTATTTATCGTTTTGATGTTTGAATTGTGGATATAAATGCATTTGTGCGAACATGTTATCAATATCTGAAAAAGTCAATGAACCGGTGTAATTGAATAAAAATATACATTTTACTTGGAACAAAATCAAAACTGTACTCACTAATTTTAGATAACCTTTGGTTGAAATTTTTGACAGGCCTGCATTTAATTAAGTTTAAGGACAATTGCGTTAAATTTTGTGCAAATTCAACGAAGTCTGTTATCACATTGAATCTATTAATTATAAATTACAATTTAATTATTGAACAAATGAATATTGACATGTGAAATGAAGTTTCTTTGTGAAATTTTCAGGCGATTAAAGATTTGAAAAGGATTCAAATTTTATATTAATTAAATCTTAAGAATTTATTTCACATTGAATCTATTAACAATAATTTATCCAATTTAGATTGATTTAACATGTTAAAATATATGACATGTTAGTGCAATGAAGTATATCTAATTTGATTTTCCACGAATAAGATTTGAAAAGACTATCAAATTTTATATTAATTAAATGTTAAAAATTTATTTATTTTTTTTTGCCAACAATAATTTATCCCCAAAGATTGATTTAAATGTTAAAATAATATAATGTTAGTGCATTAATATTTATTACGAATATTAGCTATCAAATATATATATATATATATATATATATATATATATATATATATATATATATATATATATATAATATACGTAAAATTCAAGCTATATTTAAACCTAATTAAAATCGTAACAAGCTTCTTTTATTATGAACGCTGGAACATCAGCAGGGCCCGATAATTGTTTAGATTTAAATTTTTCGTTAAGAATAACGAATAACTCCAATTCATTAAAAGGACATAGTTTAAATATTTTAGTATTAACGTTACAGTTTTCTGGGTTATAATATTAGTTCCGTTTGATAATTCAGCTGTAACTTGCCAAACACTTTTTGAAATGTTATTGGACGGAAAAATTTTTGTTTTTTTTGTATTAATAAGATTTCTGTGTTTTTCCGCTTTGTTCTGTAGTCGTAAATCAATTTAGGGTATTGACATTGTAATTGATAAAGATTCTTCAGGTTCCTGCTTGATATCCTAATCCCATTATCAACCCATTTAGTGGAAATATTGTTATTTTTCTGACGCCTTGTAACTGCCGGACAGCAAGTATTAAATTAAGACAAGAATATTTCGTAAAAGTAATTAAAAGCAGTGTCTAAGTTTGCTATATTATAGATTTTACACCAATTCTCATAGCGTAAGTTTCTAAAAAAATTATTTAAAATTTCATTAGAATATATCCGTTTAGTATAATATTACGATGCAAGTCCATTTTCAGAAGTACAGAGCGGTGATCAGAAATATCATTCTCGATAACGCAAGTTACAGTATTAGCATTGTTAAAATTAGTATATACATGATCGTTAATGATCGAGGAGCTTTCTGCCACTCAGGTTGACCATCCTACAACATAGACAATTGAAAACTTGTTAATATGTTATTTAATTTTGTGTAATGTGGACATTTTAAATCTCCATTTATATTAAAATCCCCACAAAGAATTATTATCTTACGGTTAGGCTTGAATATAAATCTTAGAACATATATTATTTTGTCAAAAAACATGGAGATCTATGCAAGTTTAATATTATATGCTAACAAGAGTTTAAATTGAATGCTGTTGCACAGACTTCAAATTGTTTCGCTACACAGAATTAATGTAGATCAACATTTCTGCATTGGTTATTTTTATTATTTTCATTAATATAAATGCACACACCTGCGCCTTTAAAATGACTCCTGCAATAATATGATTGCAATGTAAAAACCTGAAAATGTAGATACTGAGTTAATTCTGCATTTATACCAATTTCGGTTAAACATACAAAGTTTATATTATCATACTTGCAAATATCAACACATAAATCGATTAAGTTAGATTCGGTTGACAATTTATTTTACTTTTATTGTATAAAAAATGGCGAATACATACATGATCCAGCCACAAGTCTGGGTGCATGGCTTTCTTGAAGAAAGAGATTGTTACTTTAAAAGAAGAGTATATGTTTGGATTGCGTGATTATGATTGTACTATTTCACACAAAGCTTCAGCGAGGTTTGGTGTTAAGAAGTCTTGAAGTTGTTCTACTGTTGTTCCAGGCATCAGTTGGGATACAAGTAAATCTACTTTTTTGGGAACGCCTTTCGAGTCGTTACCACCATTCGGTTTTTCTTTGTTGGAACCTAATTTTGTTGCCACCTTTACTGTAAGTTACTTTTGTCCAATCCATTTGGTCATCTTTATTTACAGTTTGTATGCCATTAGTAATGTTTATGTACGTATCACACGTCCTTTTAATATCGTTGCTAGATGCTAATGTATGTTTAGCATTATCAGATTCTACAAAGGTGTTAGCACGCTGTTTACAATAGGTTTGTTTATAACAGCTGATTTACACCTTTTGTCATTATCAACACGTTTAGTTGTGTTAGTTTAATCTTTAATGGAACATCATAAAAACGTTTCTTGACGTTTAGAATGAATATTTAAATTTTCCAATAACACACATTGCTTTTTCAAGATGCTAATTGGAATGATACACGTAATTAATTTATAATGGTATCGTTCTACCCAATTATGTATTTAAAAATACCAATGTCAACTTTATCATTTTCATCTACCTTTATCAATGTCATTATTCCCTAATTTCTTCACAACAATTAACTTTAGTTTCACTCACAAACTTTATGGCTATTATTAATTTAGCACAACTTAGATGGCATGTACTTTCACATATTTCACATTTAATACCATTTACTACCGTTGATTTAAACTTTTTATATGAGAACGAAGCATTCGCTGCACTCACACCACCCGCCATCTTGTATCTAACATGCAGAAGAAGAATTGAAAATTCTATGCTAGCAAGAGCAAAACCCAGGAAAACAGGAGGACCATCAGGTATTGAAAATATAGATTATCGCTTTGATAGACTGGACCAATTTGTAGGTTAGCAAGACAAATAAACTTGGTGCAGAGTGTGCCGTATGAAAGTGAAAACAATAAGCGTTGTCAAGTTGCATTACATGTTTTATGTCGTATCACACAAAGAATACTTTTAAAATTATCTTAGCTAAGAAATATGTTCGTTCTTTTTTACAAAAGTAGTAAGAGCGTGCATATCCTGTAAGTTACGATAATGCTAGAAGGATACAAAACAGTATTATTTTTTTGTATAAGTTTGTAACAACCTTTTTTGTGGTTGTATTAAAAAGTACATTAATTTAAGAATCGTTCATTTATTTGGCGTAATATTAGAAAAGTTTTTAATTATTAATATGTAGAATTGAGAATGGCAATTTAATTGGCATTTCCTAGAATAAATCTTTTGGGTGTAATATTACATAAATAGTTATAGTTCCTTTCTTAAAAATTGGATTTATATCATGGTATCCGCGCAACGTGAAGACTTTAGGGAATATACTTGAGTTATTCTGAAAGCTTTTTTAATTCACTTAATGCTGAATGTTACAGCAGTAAGCATGATTTTTACCTAATTTTTATATTTGGTGCCATCAGATTTTGGTGGTAAGTTATTTTCTAATTCATTATATTTAAAACTTTGCTTTTTTAGGCACCGTCTAAGTACTCACTTTTATTTTTCGTTTTATATTTTTACTTTTAATTACTTACTTTGCATTTAGTTTGCAATTATTTTACTCATATTTTTAATGCATACTTTTATATGGCATTTTATAATAATTATTTTTAATGGCACGTATAAGTCAGTAAGTTACTATTCTATTTTCTAATTTAAATGGCAATTTTACTTGAATTACATTTTACAACGCAAGTTCTACATACTTTTATAAATAAATTTGGCGAATTAAACTTCAAAGAAATTCAATAAAGTTATGGACACAATATATAAAGGAAATAAGCAAGACATTGACCTCACCAAGTTCACCATTCTGCTTCATAGTTACCAGTTACAGTTTATGTACCCAACGTTCAAAGGTAATGTTTTATATAATTTTAGAATAGTATAAGACTTCTGATTTTTAACCTTTTCAATCAGATATTAAATAAACTTAAGTATATCATGTTATTTTATTTTCATTTTGATAAATTGTTTATTATTACCTTAACAAGGTTTTGTTGTTCCTATATATATATATATATATATATATATATATATATATATATATATATAAAGACAACATGACACTCGAGATTTTATCATTTTTCATAATTTTAGATAACATTTTTTATGAATTAGGTATAAGTGAAAATAATTAAGCTTATGAGAAGCAGGCAGTATTTCAGGTATGTTAATTAAACTCAGTATATTAGAACCCATCCTATTAATTTACCGCTCAGCCGACGGCAGTGATTATTATTTGGTAATTTTTATATTAATTAAAATTATTTGATCAATTAAAATTGTTATTACATCATCGCTTTTGTGTTAATGTTATAAGTTGGCCCAGTTTTAGTGTTTATATACTTTGACGACGTTTAATTTAATGTTACAAGTTGTTACACAAACAAATTGACTCTCCCGTTTTAATGTCATACCTAGTGTAATAATAGTTAGAACAAATTGTTTGTGGCGATGACTGACCACTTGCTTGCCAGATACTGAGTGATGACAGACAAAAAAGGGCCAATGTGTAACAATTTGTAGATAATGTAATTATTCTTAATTATGAATTATTAGCGTATCTATAATTTAAATAAAAATTAAAGTATTCAATAGAATGCAGGTATTGTTTTTGTTTATATTTTAATCATTACTTGTTTCACAAAATGCAGTTATATATAAATGTTCCTGTTTTACTAATTATAGATCATAATCAAGATAATTTTGTAAGAGAAACAAATGATTACTTAAGTAAATACTAGTATTAAATGCGTAAGAAATGAAAGATATAAAAATTACAAGTATACTATGTTGCACAACAGAAACAATATATCAAACTAAATCATGTCACATTAGTATTCATTTAATTTAAATATTTGACAATGCATCAAAATGTTTCGAAACATTCCAGAACAAAACCATAACAATCGCAAACGTTATATCGACATGTTTGATAATATATAACAGTTCTTGCACAAATGCTTTTAGTAACGTAGGACAGACATTTCGACCGTATAAAATCACTTTTACCGAAACTAAGATCTATATACCAGTGCATTAAGGCGGTTAAGATGCATGATTTATCAAAGGGACGAAACGATTCTGGTATTATTTCGCTTTATAATGCATTTTTTATGGTATACAGTAGGACGAACTTACATCCGGTGTTGCGATAGACGAACGAGCATGCATAATGAATCAAAAGGACGAACGGTCAATGTGGTTTAACACCTTGTTTGAGTTGAGCTAGCCCCTTCGATTTTGTCTTGTGTGTGAGATGAGGTGCTACAGATTTTGAGCATATTTCCTTTCTTTTATTTTTGGACAGAAACATTGATTTTTTATAAAAGTGTTAAGTTATGGGAACATGACAATCTGGTGTTCTTTGCTTTATTTGCTGTGTAGGGACGGCTAAAGAATTTTTTCTCTGCAGTGGCCAACCGCTTGTCATAAGAGCCGTGTATTCAAAATGGGGTAATAGGTTTATAATAGGAAACACGTTCTGTATAATTAAGTTTAGTTGTTTATTGAAGTTTATTATAATATTTACTTATAGTTAGGTAGTTTTTCACTTAGTTTATAGTTATTTTGTGGTTTAAGGATAGTGAAAACAGGTTAGGCATATTGACGATGAAGAAAACAGGAAAGTACTGCGAGTGCTTGTAGGAGTGTTTGTTTGTTTGATGGCCACTTTTTGTTACTGGAAATCGTTAGCTACCTAATTTTTTTATGGTTTTGTTTTTTTACATTTTAAAAACATAAAATTATCCAAAATTTTCCTCTTCAGGGTAAAACCAACAACAAATAAAACACAAATTTTAGCCTTGGGGAGCGGGTTACTGTTTGAATCAATACTTATGTCAAATTCAAATTCAATCGCTTTTCAAGTTTTTGAGTAACTGTCAAAGAAAGAAAACAAAATTTTTCCCTCCTCTTAGTCCAAAGCTCCGCCACTACTAGCGCTACCACCACCAGATATCACTGGAATCTGCACATTTGAGACTTCAACATGTACCTCAAATTTTAATGCAACGGTATTTGAGTTTTTGTGTTACTGCGAACAAAAGAAAATCATATTAACCCTTCTTACTCCATATCCCGCAAATTTGCACTAGCATTTCAATCACTAGTAATGACACTTGAATACTAAATATGAGTAGAATTGCTTCTAATGTCATTGAGTTATTGCGCATAAAAGAAAATGACATAAATCCCTCTTATTACTTACTCCAAAAATATGAGTGATAAATACTATATATACAGGGTGTGGCGCGAAGAGTTTTGGTTGAAAGTAATGGCGGATACAGTTATTTTAAAAATCTGAAATTACGAAGCTGTAGGTTCAAATATAATATTGTTCTTAATGTGACACTTCCGGTTATACCGGAAGTAGACGTCAACTTTGTTATTTTAAACGGAACTTCATATTTTTTATTTTATTTTCGAATTCTACATGAAATTCTAGATAAAATTTGTGCACAGTACCAAAAATGAAGTATTTTCGCGATATTTCGATTTTTCTAAAAATTTTGAAAAAATCCTAGTCCACATTGAATAACGATATCTCCATTAATAACGAAGCTAGTGACGTGAAATTGTAACCAATAAACAACAAGCGCTTGCCCGTTAACTCCATAGATCCATCTCATTGATATTTCATACAGGGTGCTTTAAACTTAGCCGCCAACATGCACAATTTAAATCATTTATAAGTTGCTTACTTTAAATAGAACACCCTGTATTTTATTACATTTTCCGCTGTATTTTTTAATTCGTTTGGTTTCAGTATTCCCTATACCACTTTTGAGATATTTCATTATCTTAGTTAAAACATAACAACATTTAATTATTGCAACATTAGTAAAGGGTAGGCCATGATTTCCATTATTTAAGGTGATATTTTGATATTTTTCATGTTATTAATTCTGAAAGGTAACCAATAGCCTGAAAGGATTATTAATTGTGGATCTCATTAAAAACGTTGACTAGATATTTTGTATTAGTTTAATTAGGTAACTTACAAACAAAAATAACTAAATGTAATATTAACCAAATAAAGTTTTATAATAAGTGTTCAAAATTAGTTTGGTATAAGCAAGATGGAGCACCTCCTCATAACTTTGGGCCTGTTGCTCAGCATCTTTACGACATGTTTGATGATAGATAGATTGCCAATCAGGGTTCGTTTCGTTGGCCAGCTCGCTCTCCTGATTTGGCTCCTCTAGATTTTGGTATTTGGGTTACATTAAAAATCAGGTATTTTCCAAACCTGTTACGACAAAAGAAGATATGATGCAGAGAGTCTTACTTACTTTTAATTCTCTAACACCTACCATATTTCCAGAATTACAAGGCATAACTTAATGAAAAGGATTAATAAATGTTTAGAACTAGATGGTGCTAATTATGAACACTTATTATAAAACTTTATTTGTTTAATATTACATTTAGTTATTTTTGTTTGTAAGTTATCTAATTAAAAATGCAAAATACCTAGTCAACGTTTTTAATGATATCCACAATTAATAATCCTTTCAGTCTATTGGTTACGTTTCAGAATTAATAACTTATGAAAAATTAACAAAATATCACCTTAAATAATGGAAATCATGGCCTATCCTTTACTAATGTTGAAATAATTAAGTGTTGTTATGTTTTAACTAAGAAAATGAAATATCTCAAAAGTGGTTGGATTTAGGTATAGGGAATACTGATACCAAACGAATTGGCTTAAAAACTACAGCGGAAAATGTAATAAAATACAGGGTGTTCTATTTAAAGGAAGCAACTTATAAATTATTTAAATTGTGCATGTTGGCGTCTAAGTTTAAAACACCCTGTATGAAACATCAATGAGATGGATATATGGAGTTAACGGGCAAGCGCTGATTGTTTATTTGTTACAATTTCACGTCAATAGCTTCGTCATTATTTTTCAAAATTTTAAAGAACGAAATATCTCGAAAATGCTTCATTTTGGGTATAGGACCTTGTGCACAAATTTTATCTAGAATTTTATGTAGAATTCGAAAATAAAATAAAAATATTAGGTTCCATTTAAAATAACAAAGTTGATGTATACTTCCGGTATAACCAGAAGTGCCACATTCAGGACAATATTATATTTGAACTCAGCGTCATACAATACCTACAGCTTCATAATTTCAGATTTTTAACATAACTGTATCCGGCATTACTTTTAATCAAAGCTCTTCGCGTCACACCTGTATATATATATATATATATATATATATATATATATATATGTTAATTTTAGGTTTCCGCAGTGCTGGATATGAAGTTGGCGTTTTCCGGGCTTGGTCTCGCGTAGATTCTCCTCCATGGTTCTTAAAAGAACCGATGTTGAAATGACGACGTTTCGGCATAATCTCATCTGTCATTTTCAAGTCTTCGTGTTCTGCTCCTGGTAACTCGAACTGAACTGTTCGAGTTGACGAGATTTTCTGGTTTGATTGGGTATACGTATACTTTACATTCTAACGTTTTTGTGTATTTTTTCAGACATTTTGGTAACTTTTTTGGGTCCGTCATTCAATTTTCTGCAAATTTGGTCCTCCTGGTTGAAGTTGATAAAGTGAACGGTTTACGAGTTATTTGAAATTTCATCAATCACGGTCAATTAAATATTACCACACAAAAGTCACAGTTGTCAAAGAATTTATTAAGTTAAACAAAGTATTAATTAAGAAACAAATTAGTTGATTAAATGTTCGAATTGTTCACCGTTGACTGCTATGCATTTACGAATTCTTTTCGTGATTGACTGACGTACGTTGAAATATAATTGCGGATCACCTCTTATTAAATTAGAGCAATCAAAAATTGGTTGCTGGAGATGTTGCACGTTTGTAATTGGCACTTAATACACCGTGTTTTTTAAACGACCCCCGGAAAAAAAATCCATAGGGTTTCGATCCGGTGAACGTGCAGGCTAAGGAACCGGTCCTCCACGTGCAATCCAGTTTGCATTAAAAGTTCGATTTAAAGGCCGAATAATAGTGGGTGCAAAATGAGGAGGCGCACCATCATGCATGAAACACATCCAACTCCTAGCATCCAGATGGATAACTACTAGTAACTCAGGTGAATCGTTATCCAAAAAATTGGTATATGAATTACCATTTAAACGTTATGGGAAAGAGAATGGACCAATTCTATTATTGCCAATAATACCAGCCCATACATTCACACTGAGTTGCTGTTGATGATTGGTTTCAATGAAAACCCGTGGATTTTGATAATCGTAGTAATGATTGTTATGGAAGTTAAAAGTTCCGTTTCTGGCGAAACCTGCCTAGTCAGTGAATAAAATAATCGATGGATAATTTCGGCCATTATTAAATGTTTCTACAAACCAACGTGAAAAGTTCACTCTTGCTTGAAAACCATTAATGTTCAAAGCTTGTATCTTTCGATAATGGAAAGATCGCAAGAGTTCCGTTTTAATAATTCTACATATCGTGGACTGATTTGAATTACATTCTCTTGCCAAATGACGAGAGCTTGTTGTGGGATCAGTGTCAACTGCGTCCAACACTCTTTGTTCTAAACCTGGTGTTCTTGCAGTGCGCCTCCTACCACTGTCAATTTTTGGTGGCTTCAAACAACCTGTGAGAACCCCATATGGATAGAATCTTTATAAATTGATAATATGTACCACTTTCACGAAGACGCCAGTCAATGTTGGCGAACGTCTTTTTATTCGGTATCGCCGATTTGGAAATGCCTGGGAATATAATCGAACAGCTTCAGCACAATTCCCAAAAGCTCTGCCATACATTATGTGCATATCTGCCATTTCGGAGTTGGAATACCGATTATTATTCATTATGGATTAAGAAATTGTATGAAAACTGATCAAAAATCACAATATGACAACTATGACTTTTAGTCCACTGCCCACTTACTAAATTTTGGTGCGGTAGTATCCAATTGACTGTGATTGATGATATTGCAAATAACTCGTAAACCGTTCACTTTATCAACTTCAACCACAAGAGGACCAAATTTGCAGAAAATTGATTAACGGACCCAACAAAGTCACCAAAACACCTGAAAAATCACACACAAAAAAGTTGAAATGGAAAGTATACGGGAACAATGTGAAAAGTATACGGGAACAATGTGAAAACTAATACTTCCAGTCCATTCATGGACAATTCAACCAAACCAGAAAAATCCTTGTCAACAAAGACCAATATTCGAAAAGATATGAAGAGACTAAAAAGTTGCATGTTTAGCTTCTTAATCCGACAAAAACATAAAAATTTGTAAAAGTCAGTGGCGCACATTTTTTTGTCAATATTATATGTGAAACTGCCCCCAGGGGCGACACTAGAATTACATCTAGTTAGTGATCTTTTTTTCCAGACTTTTTAGGACACTTTTTTGTATGTATAACTAGGTATACTTAGTTCCTTTAAATTTAGGTCCAGACTTGTGTTCGTAGAAAAAGTATTGTATGGGTCACATGTATAAATGAGTCTTAATAATTTTCGCGACTCTGCGAGCGCCAAGAAAGTTGCAGATGCACTGTCATAAACAGGTTACATACAACACAATTGCACCTGCGGAAGGTTCAGTAACTACAAGTACTGTTTTAATTACTTTTATTCAGACCCTGGGCAGGTACATTGTATATTTTAAAGCAAATAACGTCTCGATAAAAGGGTTGAAAGCGAATAGATAATACTCGATGTTATTTATAAATTAGTGAACGTGTATTGAAAACCAGACACATACCTATTGTTAAAGTAGGTAGAGTTGCTCAATGCTCATATTTAAAAAAAACCAGAAAGGTCAGAGGGTTAATAAAACTGTTGAAATTTTGTATCGATTACAAATATTACAAAGGAAGTAATTTTGTTGTTCATAACTTTAAAATAAATTGTTTCATTACCAACATATGTTGCTGTTTCAAAATTTATATTTTTAACTATATTCTTGTTTTAACCATTTAAATCTTACTATTTTATGAAAAACCTAATATTTTAGATAAGGAGATTTACAAACGGTTAACGTATTATACAAAATATGTGCAACTTACCTAACATTTTAACAACGTGTTTAGATGCTTGAGAATTGCGAGAGTAGTTTTTTCTGCCTGCATCTTCATACATAATTTGTATATTGTCCATGTTTCCGCCCAACAATACTCTCATTCTTTCGTTAGAACCTTGTTGTGCAAATCCCTTATTTTTGTAATGTTTCATTTTTATACTTCCATCACGATTTTTCGAACTTGTCGACTTATGTATCTTTATTCCAATTAGGACGTAAAGAATCGTTATTACTGACATCGGGGCAATAAAAAATACAAACGTTGATATTTCAAAAGCATGTGGAATTACTATTCGTTTAATTGTACAAACGTAGTGGTCATTATTTGCATTGTGACCATCCGGATATTGTTCATAAAAAATACCGAAAGCCATTGCTTGGGGCAAAGCTAAGCACAAGGCAAGTAGCCAAACAATAATAATATATTTTACGGCCCGAGACAATTTCGACATTGTATGAGACAAGAATGGATGACATATAGCGACGTAGCGTTCTACAGTAAATGCAGTTATCGTAAGCACTGTGGCATTCGCTGACGTTTCTGCCGCAAATCCTTGTAAAATACAAAACGTTTCTCCAAATATATAAGGGTACTTTGACCATGTCGAATAAATTTCTGTTGGTAGTCCAGATATTAAAAGTAGTAGGTCAGATATTGCTAAACTAAATAAATAGTAATTAGTAGCAGTGTGCATACACTTGTTACGCGATATTACAACGCAAGTACAAATGTTTCCTAGCAGGCCTGTTATGAATATAGCTATGTAAAGTAACGTAATTGGAATAACAACATAAAGAGCATCGCGTTTGGGTCCCCAATCACTGACTTCGTAACTAGATACTGTAAACTTGGTAGAAACTTGAGAATGTAAAGTCGTATTGGTAAGCACGGTAGAATCGCTGACATTGATAAGTAGAGATCTTTTCATTTGATCTTCGTAAGACGAGTTATTATAATCAAAGAATAGGGATCCGATTTCTTGCATAATTTTCTATTTTGGATTAGATTCATGTCGTAAATTTTGTGCACCTGTAACAAAGAAACATAATTATAATATTTTATTGAACAAATTTGAAAATTTCAACACTATTTTACATTTCACATCGAACTTATAGTATCATAAGCCGCTCCCATTATTTAATTAATACGACATCAATACCTTTCTATTCAGTAGTTTCAAAGCACTGTAATTTGTAAATGTAAATTCGTGTAATCACAATCACTTACCAGTATGCGATTCTCAAACGTGTTTATAGGTTCGAAAATTAGCAATTGTTATCTAAAGTGCCTACTTGCAAACCGGTTAGTACATTTTAAATTATACAGGGTGAGGCATCTAAGCTCCATCGGTTTGTATACGAAAAATGGTAAAATATTTTTGAAATCTTTTTTTTAGTTATCGTGTAGGTTCATTAGGAGCACGTTTTAAAATTATTTTCGAATATGCAGGGTGGTCCATAAAAATTTTACGCATCAAAGTTGTGAAAATTTAAATGGAACACCATATATATGTTTGCATATTTCGCTTCTGTGGGCTAAATAAAGGTCACTTACTGTTATAGTCCCAATAGCTAACTCCACCTGTTGTCGAGATATTTCATTATTTGTGAGAATGTAGATCGAAATTCAAAACAACTTTCTGTTTTACGTACTAGAAGAATTTTTTCAAAAGTTTTCATTGTTGACTGAAAGCATCAAACTTTAAAGTCCACCGAAGTTATTATCACAAATTTATACTGGGTGTATAAAAACTATTACTATTACTATTTTGACCAACATTAAACCCAATTAACTTCCTTATTTTAAATGGAACACCCGTATTTATCACCACATTTTTATTCTAATTTTAATTCCCTACAAAACTGCATTAGGGTTCCCTATACCTATCTCTTACAGATTTTTTGTAATTTAGGATTTTCTATTCCAATAATAATTTCTTGCAATTTTTTTTGGAAAAGCAGGTTTTGACGGTCTTACTGTCACATAAAATAAACGAATTTATTGAAAAGTCATAGTTCGTGATAAAGTTAAATCATTTTAGCGAATCAACTTTGAGAATAAGTTTTATTAGTTGGGTACCTACTATTTAAAATGGCTTGCTATTCTCGAATTGAAAAGTGCGACATGATCTTAGTAATTGGAAAATGCAATGATAATTGCTTGCTAGCATCTAGGGTTTACGCAGAAATGTATCCTGATAGGCGTCATCCCGACAGGCGTTCATTAGAAAAATTATTGCAAGATTTTCGAAGCACTGGAAGTGTATCATACAAGACACGACAAAAGCAAAGGCCGCTTACGGGTTACGAAGAGAATAATTTTGCCGTTATGGAATATCTGGTAGAAAATCCACATACCAGTCTGCGGAGAATAAGTGAAGAATTTGAGATAAGCCAGCGGAACGTTGGAAGGATAATAAAAAAGAATAAATTTTATCCATATCACATTCAATTACACCAAGAACTTTTAGAAGTGGATTACTGATCGAAGGCTTGCATTTTGTTTATGGGTTTTAGAAAAATTTGGTGACAATGAAAATTTTTTGATGTTGTGATTTCATTATTATAGTGACGAGAATCCTGATTTTTTAGAACTCTCGATAGGCAACACAGATGGTACGTAAATGTGTGGTGTGGTCTAATGGGAACACATGTAGTAGGTCCGTTTTTTTTAAATGGCAATTTGAACGGTGATATGTTTCTCGAATTTTTAAGAGGAAATTTGCCTCTTCTTTTGGAACACATACCGCTTGATATTCGGAAGGAAATGTGGCTACAATTAGACGGAGCGCCGGCACATTTTCATGCTAATGTTTGGGACGAATTGGACAGGCAGTTTCCCAACAGGTGGATAGGGCGCGGCGGCCCACAAAATTGGCCGGCAAGATCCCCTGATTTAACTAGTCCTGATTTTTTCTTGTGGTGATACATCAAAAATATTGTCTACCATACACAACCAACCACACCCGACAACATGAAGGAGCGAATCAGAACAGCTTTTAATTCCATAACTCCAAACATGTTGAGAAAAGTGAAGCAGTCTTTTCTAGAGAGAGTTCGTTTATGTATTGAAAGGAACAGAAATCATTTTGAACATTTGTTGAAACGTTGAAGTTGCTCACTTATCAAGGCTGTGTTTGTTCAGTAAAACAATGTTTTTGTTATTTAGCCAGTTATTAACGTCTTTCAGTCATTGTTAAGCTGTGTTTGTTCAATAAAACAATGTTTTTGTTATTTACCCAGTTATTAACGTCTTTCAGTCATTGTTAAGCTGTGTTTGTTCAACAAAATAATGTTTTGTTATTTACCCAGTTATTAACGTCTTTCAGTCATTGTTAAGCTGTGCTTGTACAACAAAACAATGTTTTGCTATTTACCCAGTTATTAACGTATTTCAGTTATTGTTGAGGAAAGCCTAGTCAAACGGTTGGATTATCTCGAGCAATAAAAGCTTTTCATCAAAACCTGCTCATAAAAATCGAGTAAAAAATGACTTAAAATTAATGATTAAATTATAAAATCCTAAATTACAAAAAATCTGTAAGAGATGGGTATAGAGAAACCTAATACAGTTTTGTAGGGAATTAAAATTAGAATAAAAATATGGTGATAAATACGGGGTGTTCCATTTAAAAAAAAGGGAGTTAATTGGCTTTAATGTTGGTCAAAATAGTAACTGAATTTTTATACACCCAGTATAAATTTGTGATAATAACCTCGGTCGATTTTAAAGTTTGATGCTTTCAGTAAACAATGAGAAAAATTTGAAAAAAAATCCTCTAGTACGTAAAACAGAAATTTCTTTTGAATTTCGATCTACATTCTCACAAATAATGAAATATCTTGGCAACAGGTGGGGTTAGGTATAGGGACTATAACAGCAAGTGACCTTTATTTAGTCCACAGAATCGAAATATGTCCTCATATATAGGATGTTCCATTAATATTTGATGCGTAAAATTTTTATGGACCACCCTGCGTATTCGAAAATTATTTTAAAACGTGCTCCTAGTGAACCTACACGATAATTAAAAAAAAAGATTTCAAAAATATTTAGCATTTTTCGTATACAAACCGACGGAGCTTAGATGCCTCACCCTGTATGTAGATGGTTGAAGTTGAAAGTTGACTTTAAACTGGCCTGAAAGTGATTTAAGATTTAAATTATGAGAGGAGAAAGGTCACACTAGTCTTTATTATACATACATGGCCGCTTTTCCAGGTTTGTATTTGGAAATTTAAATAAATTGCTAATTGTATTTGATATTCTTTTTCAACATACCGATACCTTTTTAATTAAATCATTGTAACTAAAAGAATCGGTGGGTGTGTTGATTGGAATATTATAAGGGCAAGTTGCACTATGGTATAGCTCAGAAAGGTACAATACTTACGAAACTTACTGTAGGTTGAGAACTCATTTACTTTCAGGTGTGAGAGAGGCAGAGATGTTTCCCTACATATAATCAGTAATGCGTTTGTTTGTTTTTTCTTGTCGAACGCCTCTCAATTGTATAGGTTTAATAATTAAAATACAACAAAAACTGAGAAAGTTGTACTTTATTACCATAGGTAATCTGAATAACACTAAACAACTGTATTTATACGTATATTTACGAAACCAAAACGTCCGATTAATTTCAGCATAAAATAACTAAAACGGTATTTTTCGTAAAGCTTTACCGTTTTAAATAATTTCTAATTTAACACAAACTACATAAGCATATTATCTATATTTACTTAAAATTCAAAATGAATATGGTCAACACCGTATTTAACAACAAAACGTATACTTGACTTATGTCAACAAATGTTTTTATTTTAGAAACAGAAGTCAGCTGTTTCCATTATGTATAACCGTATCAAAACAGCACTATTCTGATTTGTTATTTCCTTAAAATGTATTTTGCATTAAAAGGATACGTACTTACATTTCTCAACGTACATAAATATGATGTATTAACCTTATTTTCAAACGAACTACAATTTTAAGAACTTTCTCTCTATAGGATAAACATACGGTAGCCTAAGGCAATCTCAATTGTCTTCATTAACGTACAAACAACATAAACAAAATATAGACCAGATTTTTATACACTTATCTTTACTCTCGATAACCGTAACAGTAAATTCTCACCTTACAAAACTTCGATGATGCTTGGCTCGTCCAAACGAAACCTATCAGCTTCAATTTTAAACAATGAAGTGAAACTTTAAAAATCTATTGCGATATTTAGATAAATCTATATAAGGCAACAGCCTTACAGAGTAAGTATAAAGCATGTACACAATGGAAACTAAAATTTTATTTATGTGGTGTGATAATTTGCTCAAAAAATTAAAAGAAATTGCAATAAATGTTCGACATCATGTCCATCTTTTTTCCAACGGACATTTTACGTTTTGTAACATACCAGGTGTAACCGTCTCAAAAGCATTTTTGATTCTTCTTTTCATATCATCTGCAGTAGTGGTATGCTGTAAACTAAATTTTGATATAGCCCCAAAAGAAGATATCCATGGATGTCAATTCAGGAGATCTAAGTGCCCAGGAAATTAATCCACCTCTCCCAGTCCACTTATCAGAAACCCACTATTTAAATATTCTCTAACAGCACGTGAGAAATCTGCAGGTGTTCCATCTAATTGCAACCACATACAGGGTGGCGCATTAGTATGACAAAGTTCCATATCTCTTTTATTTAAAGAGATACAAAAAATTAAATACAAAAGTTGTAAGATATGTTCTGGTGCATATTCCAAAAATATTTTTAATTATACAGGGTAGATCACAAAAGCTTAGAAGTAATTTTAAATAGAAAACCCTACATATTATTACATATTTAGATACTACATACAATTTTAGACACATTTTATGTATAATGTCCTATACCTAAGTCTAACAGTTTTGAAAATTTTAAATTTTTGTCAAAATGACGTTTTCAGGCCAAAACATAGGTGGAAATCTTTTCTAAACGAAGCCTTTATCAATTAGTTATGGTTGGTTTCCTTGGAAATGGGGACCTACTCTAATGGGCTGTATTGATATTTTGTAATACATTCATACAGGGTGATCAAAATGGACAATAAAAGTAAATTAAAAAACCTATAAAGTTATTTTTTAATGGAAACCCCTATTTTTTAATTATATCTTATTTAGAATTAAAAATAAGGGTGACTTTGTATAAGAGTATATATTCCAAAAATTGTAGTTTTGAAATAATGACAATTTAACATTTTTATTGCAAAAGGCTATGCGCTTTCAAGTTTTGTTGTTAGTTAGCCGTGACGGCGGGCGAGGCGAAACAAAAAATCGAGCACTTCATATCGAAATATTACATTTATTGAACCCCATATAAATAATTATTTTATTAAACGAACTTAAAGTAAAGACAATATTTTTGATTCAACAAATTATGTCCTAATCCTAATCATAAACTTAACACCTCTAATGTAACTAAACCTGTAACTAATTATACAGATAAAAGTACTGAAACACGTCAAATTCGTACTACCTAATAAGTTGTTCGAAATGTCCGCCTCTTTCATGAATACACAATGCAATACGTCTCTCAAATTCGCTGCTTAAATTTCTACACATTTCAACACTAATGTTTTGAAAACAGTTTCTAATCCTAATCTTCATGTCTTCCTTTGTTGTAGGCGGTATTTTATAAACCTGCTCTTTGACGTACCCCATATGCTAAAGTCCATTTTAGTAAGATCTGGGGATCTAGCAGGCTAAGTAACAGGCCCTCTCCTGCCAATCCAACATTCTGGATATCTAGCATTTAAAAAGTTATTATCGGACCTGTACGATGTACTGAGGCCCCATCATGAAGAAACCACATTTCTTGTTGCGTATCCTGTGGCACTTGACGCAACAAATTAGGTAGATGGTTTTGCAGAAAGTCTAAATATACTTCCCTGTTACCCGTTGATCAAAAAATATGGTCCAATTACATGATTACCGACAACACCTCCCCAAATACTTAAAGACCATCTAGTTTGAGAAGTATATCTTACAAAATGTGGATTTTCGGTAGAATAGTAATCAAAATTGTGTCTGTTTACACTTCCGTTTCTGTGAAATGTGGCCTCATCTGTAAATAAAATCAAATGAACAAAATTTCTTTGTTGGTTTATTTTGTTTTGAGCCCATTGACAAAATTCCAGTCGTCTTTGATAATCTTCAGGAACCAACTCTTGAAGTAGTTGAATGTGATAGGGCGCAATTTTGAGACTCAATATCCGCTGTACCGTACGTCGTTCATCACCAACCTGCTGAGAAATGGGTCGTCGTCCAATATATGGATTTTCGGTAACTGTTAATAGTACATTTAATTGATTTTCCTCAGCCTGTGCACGTGTTTCCCTAGTATTCTTTTCATATAACACATTGCCAGTTCTTTCAAAACGATCCAAAAGCTTTTCAAATGCCCTTCTTTCAGGTTGCCGTCTCTCTGGAAACCGTTGTTGATACAGTCTTCTTGCCAAGAGCGTATTCTTATCACTAGCTCCCAAACCAAAAATCATATCAACCATCTCGCCTTGCAAAAAATTCATTATTTACAATTTTATTTCAAGTTTTAAATCAATGTGCTATAAAATACACTAATGCATCACACAAATTATCAACTCACAATAAATAATGACGTTTCTGATGATCTCTATTATTTTATATGCTACGCCTCGCCGTCACGGCCAACTAACAACAAAACTTAAAAGCCGTAGAGCCTTTTTATAATAAAAATGTTAAATTGTCATTATTTCAAAAACTAGTAAAAAAAAATCTTCATTGTCACTAACTTGAACAAGGACCCATAAGAAATAACCAATATGTTTTTAAAATCTGTGCTATATAACTTTTGATGTATTTGTATATGAAGAGGGTGGTATTTATGTTTCTTTAAGATCCTCCACACACTAGACTGACTAATTCGCGTTTCTCTTGCAATAAATCTTCTACTAGTATTTTGGTTGTCAACAACGGAACCCAATACCAAAAACTCATTATCATTATCATTTGTAACGGGCTCCAATTTTAGTTGTTTTGGGTAAGCTACACGTCCTGCATCACGAAATGTTTGAAGTAACCTTTCAGAAACCTTTTTGTCGGAATGCGCCCGCTTAGGGTATTTTTCTGAGTACACTCTTGAAGCAAGTAAACAAATTCATTGCATTCACCAATGGTTAAAATCATGTCAATTCTTTCTTGTTGTGAATAAACCATTATTAAATTAAAAATATTTCAACAACTCTCAACAGACTCGGAAAAAATAACCATACACAATGACAAAAGTCACGCCCAATATCAGAATTTTAACATTAACAAATGTGTTACCGGCAATATTATTTGTTAATATGTAAATTACATATATCCGAACCTTCTACTTATTCGTAAATAAAATACCACTACGTTAGCAAAAAGTCATTAAGTAGGCATTTTAGGAGGATAAAATGATACAGGAACAGATAAATTCGAAAATTATTAAATAAGTTGAAAATTGGAAGGTTTTGGTATAGGAAACCCTTATAGACGTTGAAAGGTAATTAAGTAAGCTAAATGATAAGCGTGTAAAATACAGGGTGTTACGTTTAAAATAAGTCGAATATTTCAGTATGAATGTTCTATTAGTTTAACCGAAAAATGAACACCCTGTAAAGCGGTGTTTACTATTCAGTCAATAAATATACTAAGGAACAGTGTAAATTTGTTGGAGTTAATTTTATTATGAAATATTTCATTTTTCTAAAACCCTACCTTTTAAAAACATTGATTAAAACACTCTGTATGTAGGTATAGGAACCCTTATGAACGTGCTACTTATTTTTTATGTAAAATTCGAAAACGCAATACATTGATATGCCAATATAAGTTATGTTTTAAATGACACGCCCCGTATATTATTGCATTTTCGAATTTTACATAAAAAATAAGTAGCACGTTCATATAGTGTTTCGAGTTGCATCATTTCTTCTAAAAGTGTAGGGTTTTAGAAAAGTTAATTAATATAATTAACTCTAATTTACTATTAGGTTTAAGTAAAATACTGTTCCCTTAGTCCATTTATTGACTGAATACTAAACACCTCTTGCCAAGTTGTTCATTTTTTCAGTTAAATTAGTAGAACATTCATACTGAAATATTCGACTTATTTTTATGCTTATCGTTTAGCTTACTTAGTTACCTTTTAACTTCTATAAGGGTTTCCTATACCTAAACCTTTAAATTATCAACTTATTTAATTATTTTTGGAATTTATCTGTTCCTGTATTATTTGTAGATTAAGATATCCTCCTAAAATGCCTACTCTTAATGATTTTTGGCTAATGTAACATATTTTCAAATTCAAATCATAGTAACTTTAATTTAAACGTTTATAAAGTTATTTCTACAATGTGTAGATTAAACTAGAAATCACAATAGATTTTTTATACACTTATCTTTACTCTCGATAACCGTAACGGTAAATTCTCTCCTTACAAAACTCCGATGATGCTTAGCTCGTCCAAACGAAACCTATCAGCTTCAATTTTAAACAATGAAGTGAAACTTTAAAAATCTATTGCGATATTTAGATAAATCTATATAAGGCAACAGCTTCACAGAGTAAGTATAGAAAGCATGTACACAATGGAAACTAAAATTTTATTTATGTGGTGTGATAATTTGCTCAAAAAATTAAAAGAAATTGCAATAAATGTTCGACATCATGTCCATCTTTTTTCCAACGGACATTTTACGTTTTGTAACATACCAGGTGTAACCGTCTCAAAAGCATTTCTGATTCTTTTTTTCATATCATCTGCAGTAGTGGTGGGTATGCTGTAAACTGAGTTTTTGATATAGCCCCAAAAGAAGATATCCATGGATGTCAATTCAGGAGATCTAAGTGCCCAGGAAATTAATCCACCTCTCCCAATCCACTTAACAGGAAACTTACTATTTAAATATTCTCTAACAGCACGTGAGAAATCTGCAGGTGTTCCATCTAATTGCAACCACATATATTGTCTCTCTTTAAAAATCTAATGAATTTTTGACTATTTAAATTTTCATCGAAAAAATACAGGACAATAACATGATTGCCAACAATTCCACTATACACATTAACACTCCATCGATTTTGACGATGAACAGTATCAAATAAATATTTATTTTCGGTGTCGTCATTATGGGAATTGTGTCGATTCACTAATCCATTACTATGGAATGTTGACTCGTCGGTAAATAATACATTTCCAAAAAAATGTTCATTGTCACTAACTTGAACAAGGACCCATAAGAAATAATCAATATGTTTTTGAAAATCTGTGCTATATAACTTTTGATGTATTTGTATATGAAGAGGGTGGTATTTATGTTTCTTTAAGATCCTCCACACACTAGACTGACTAATTCGCGTTTCTCTTGCAATAAATCTTCTACTAGTATTTTGGTTGTCAACAACGGAACCCAATACCAAAAACTCATTATCATTATCATTTGTAACGGGCTCCAATTTTAGTTGTTTTGGGTAAGCTACACGTCCTGCATCACGAAATGTTTGAAGTAACCTTTCAGAAACCTTTTTGTCGGAATGCGCCCGCTTAGGGTATTTTTCTGAGTACACTCTTGAAGCAAGTAAACAAATTCATTGCATTCACCAATGGTTAAAATCATGTCAATCCTTTCTTGTTGTGAATAAACCATTATTAAATTAAAAATATTTCAACAACTCTCAACAGACTCGGAAAAAATAACCATACACAATGACAAAAGTCACGACCAATATCAGAATTTTAACATTAACAAATGTGTTACCGGCAATTCCACAGCGCACTATAAAACTTACCAGATTAGTCACATATTATTTGTTAATATGTAAATTACATATATCCGAACCTTCCACTTATTCGTAAATAAAAATACCACTACGTTAGCAAAAAGTCATTAAGCAGGCATTTTAGGAGGATAAAAATGATACAGGAACCGATAAATTCGAAAAATTATTAAATAAGTTGAAAATTGAAGGTTTTGGTATATGAAACCCTTATAGACGTTGAAAGGTAATTAAGTAAGCTAAACGATAAGCGTATAAAATACAGGGTGTTACGTTTACAATAAGTCGAATATTTCAGTATGAATGTTCTATTAGTTTAACCGAAAAAATGAACACCCTGTAAAGCGGTGTTTACTATTCAGTCAATAAATATACTAAGGGAACAGTGTTTTACTTAAACCTAAGAGTAAATTTGTTGGAGTTAATTTTATTATTCATTTTTTCTAAAACCCTATCTTTTAAAAACATTGATTAAAACACTCTGTATGTAGGTATAGGGAACCCTTATGAACGTGCTACTTATTTTTTATGTAAAATTCGAAAACGCAATACATTGATATGCCAATTTTGTTGGAGCACTCAGTATATTAAGAATATTTTTAAAATAATGCTCATATTGACTTTGTTGGAAACTAACGATTACATGCCGCTTTGCCGTAGAACTCCGTGACGTCAGTCATGATTCACCCTGTATACGAAATTGTAATTAAAAGCCTTACAGTCCTTAGACAAGGGAGCAAAACTCTAAAACGTTACGTAATGAACTGTACGGTAGAAGAAGCGGAAGTGCACTAAGCGTGTTGAGTCGCATTTGGGCATAGAACAACAACATTGATGTGGCTAAAATAGACTTTATAGACCAATACTAGGTACAGGGACGTTCGTAATTACGTACACTAAATCGAGATTTACCAAAATTTAATTATTGAAAGAAAAAAAATACGTATATAGTTATTTCCTTTAAAAAGTACAATTTAATGCCCTTATATTTTTAGTTTTATATAATGTTACAATACCTCAAACCTACTCCAGTTAACCTTATAACATAAACGGTTAACGTGAGCCGTGGGACATCGAGATCTTCTATTTTTATGCATTTATAGGATTTCTGTAAATAATAATAATAATAATAAAATCGCGAATTGTAAAAATGTTTATTTGGTAAAAAAAAATTAAAGAAAAGTTTAGTTCAAAAATTATAAACAAGTAACTAAAGTTTAACTTACACCCTTTACTAGATCTTTTAGTTGTAGTATGTTCGCTGCGTATGTAATTTTTTGAGCACAGAGAAAATGTTTCGTTTTGGGCTCTGGCTTTCTTCGATAAGCAAATGTAGCTACGTCTTTTCTTCGAAGTATTAGCTGTTTCTTGTTGTAATCTAGTGGTACTTTGGTGAAGCCCCCTGGATACTCCACGTATGTAGATGTGAGGTTTTACTGAGAATTCAGCAAGGCTTGTTAAAAACAGCCTACGTTTGTGTTTTATTTTGTCATTCCCCTAAGGATAAATATCTGTCCAAGTCACATTCACCGCAATTCCACAGCAACATGATATTAGTGAAGAATACGAAAGGCACACGGTTACATTTTCATTTAGACGTATGCTCATACACAAGTTGATCAAGCAAGTCCATACCTCTCTTTATAATAATATGAACACTTATGGTTTATTTTTTTTGACGATAGATGCCCTGCTGAACAAAAAAAAAAAAACGTTTTTTGTATATCCAAAGTATGAGAATTTCTATTATTTTCCGCCAGACATTGCTGTGGAATGAATTTGTTGTTTTTTCTTACTGATCCCATTGTTAACCCTTTCATGGGTAATGACTGTGTCATGCTAAGATCATCTAAGTATTTGCGATTCATAGGATGGTAGTTCAACTAATGTGGCAGCTAAGCCTTGCGTTTTTGTTTCCCTCTTTTTCTAGATATGGGATCAGATTTAGGAGATATGCTGTGTCAGAATTAGACAAACAACCACACATTCATGTCGCATTGGGCGTATAATGAGTGAGTGACTAACGACATCTAGAGGAACTTAGGTGTCAAAAATTTGAAAGGCACGTTCCAACCTTTAGCTAAGAAACATACGCCTCTGTACTTCTGTAAAACGAGATCGTAATCGAATTAAGTTCATCCTAAGTGCATTAAGACGGGCCACTTAGACCCCTGAGCAACCAACCTTTTCACCAGACATAATGACATGAGCTCTAGCTAGGTTGATAAACTGGCCAAGCCTTTTCCTAAGAATAATCTTAATTGATTCCGCTAACATCAAGACTATCGTGAATGGAGAAGGTACTGTGTAATAGATTAGCAACAAATTAGTATCTAATGGTATTAAACAAAACAAAGTACATTATTTAAAGGTAAACGATATAACAATCAATTCCGAATTAGACAACTAATAATTTTATTAAAATCCAAATCCAATGATTAGTTAATGTACCTTCCAGTAAAGCTAGGTAATAAAGTATGCCAGTTTGCGTAATAAGTTTAAAGTTTAAAGAATACCATTTTCATTTGCGCGTAGACCCACACATGAGGTTATATATAACAAAATTAACAAGAACAATACGATATATACTTTAGCAAAAGGTAAAGCTTTACTAAACCATTCTTACAATGTGTATTACATTGGTGTTACTTTATAGATTCATGAAATATGGCGCGGTCAGTAATTTAAAGCAATTACCTTGTATGCTGTTACAGAAAAAAATGTGTACTTTAATAAAATTTATTTACACAAATAGAATCATTTGAAGTTTTGACTACGTATATCACTTAACCAATCTTTATGTTGCGACATTCTAAGTGATAAACCGAGTAGCAAATTTATGGGTTACCATCTAACGAATATCATGTTTCAAAAGAAAGTTTTCTCCTTCATTGTGAGAGACAGACAAAAACGCAATAAAAATGACAAGAAAACTTAGTGCGTACTATATTACTATATTATATATATGTTTAACTAAAAGATAAAAATACATCTTTAAAAAAACCTATTATCTAAATTAATTGATTTAAAGCTTTTCTAAATTAAAATAAATGATCTTTAAAATTAAATTGAACTATTTAGCCTGTAGTTTCTTTATCTGCTATAATTACCGAATGTGTGTGTTCTCTACAGGTCTATGATATCATAATGATGAACTGTGGAAGCTTGCCACATTATTAATTACACTTTAAATTTCAAACAGTACACTAAGATTTGTTTAAATAAGCTTATTAATTTTATATGAATCAACCAATTGATGAATAAATTTTGTAAATATAAACACCACAATATTAACAACGCTATTTAATTAAAAATTATTATTAATTTTATTAAATACATAAATATAAAGTTTACCTCTAGTAGGATTTGAATCTGTGACCCGTACTTTGCTAGAGTAGGTTCAAATCCTACTCGAGGTAATCTTCTTATTTATGCATTTAATAAAATTCATAATAATTTTTAATTACATATTTACATTTGAACTTATTCGTTCATAACAAAACTTGTAATAAACGCTATTTAACGTTTGCATCTAACAATTAATGACTACGAGAATAGATTACCATCAAATTCTGGAATGCACTGTAGTACAAAGAGTAGCTTTCCCAATTTTAATGAATTACCGCAATCAATATCAAGTATGAGTGAACACCTACCTTTATAATGAATGCAATTAATAATCTTCTTTGAATAAAACGTTATACTACCTTCAGTAAAATCCATTAGTACTGACAGAATAATTACTCACTTAGTAATAGTCAATGTATCAATTGTGCCTCAGTATTATAAAATGCAACTGAATATTGTGGAAGCTTGACTAAAATTGCTACGTAAGATTCATTCAAAATTATTCAACCCCGGAACAACTTTATCTTTTAAAATTAAGAAATTTTTTTCTAGCCCTGCTGTTTAATTTCATTGGTTTCATAGGTTTAATTGTTAATGTTAATGTTAAGTTTTAAATGTGATTATTGAAGACGTAAAAGTTAAATTATCACTTAACTAACTGACAGAAGTTCATTAAAAATTATTAATTTTATTAAATACATAAATAAAAAAGTTTACCTCGAGTAGCATTTGAATCTACGACCTGTACTTTGCTGGAATACGGCGCTAACCAACTGCGCCATCAAGGTTCAAGCCCCAATCGATGTAAATTTTGTCTTTATGTATGTAGAACGGATGTCAATTCTAAATATAATGAGATTACAATCAAATTACTTATATTAATGGAATGTGAGCCTGCAATATCGCAAGGATTATTATTATTATTATTCGTTCATAACAAAAACTTATAATAAGAACAGAAGTTCAATTTAAAAAACATTAATTGTATTTTATTTAAAATTAACTTTTAAACTGCACACAGCAAAAGATTAACTCCAGTGGTACTTGAACTCACGTCCTCCACTTTGCTAGAGTGGGGCTCTTCCATCTGGGCTATCGAGGAAGCAAGTCACAATCGATTCAAAGTTAATAAAATAATTTTAAATAAAATGTAATTAATGATTATTAAATTGAACTTCTGTTCGTTCATTAAAAAACAATTTTTATAATTATTAAAAAATTCATAAACTAACTTGGTACAAAAATATATTTAAATCTAAAATTTTTGTACCAAGTTAGTTTCTGTAACTAAAAATAAATTAAACGGTGGTTCTATTTGTTTTTCAGGTGAAAATTTATAGAAATTACAGATTTGTAAAAATGTTGCAAATCGAATGTAATCATTCTTATACAGGGACGTTGCTAAGAATAAATTAAAAGGCAGTTCCAATAGTTTTTCAGGTGAAAATTTATACAACTACAGATTTGTAACAGCGTTGAAAATCGAATGTAATCATTATTATACAGGGGCGTTATTAAAGATTACAGAAAGAATTGAAAGACGACTCTAACCATTGGTTTCAGGTGCAGTTTATGTACTTATTGATTTATAAAGAGGTTATAGCTGATTTATAGTACATGGGCGTGACTAATAATCATAAATAAAATATAAAAGCGGTTTTAAAAATCATTTGAGGCTATACGGATTGGTGCAATTATAGCAATACGTAGGCATGGTCAAGGCGCGGCGTTCACGTGAATTAAATTACGAGTAATTAATAGGAGAGATTTACTTAGTTGCCCGTAACTCATATTTGTTAATTATTGACAGGTGTCGAAATGTTCTATGGATGGAGATGGGCGAGCGTCCTGGGTCGTTGAACGATTGGGTGTTGGAAGATTGTTGGAGATGTGTTCGGAGAATACATTCCAGTCTGCTTTGGAAAAATCTTTAATAACTGTATATTGACGAGGTGCTGGTGGAGCTTGACCAAATAAAGTTTTGACCAGTAGTGGTAGATGATCTGAAGTGATTGTGGGGCCTAAAAAGTACTCACGATCTAAACAGTGTACTATGGGTTCTGAAACAATGATGTGGTCTATTATTGAGGCACCTAGATGTTCGAAATAGCGACTCTCAAAACCGGAAAATGTTACAAAGGTGATGATAGCCTGATACCGTTGGTATTAGCCTGCGTTCAGGTAGAGAAATAATTGAGGTGAGGTTGTGGAATAAGGGAGGGTTCGCAACGGTAGTGCCACCCGACCATGACGACACCGCGTGCGAGGAGGTACTCCAGGGTAGCTTAAAAAGGGGTGATGATGTGGACTCGTGATGTAGGTGTGTTCGTGGCTTTAGAGGTGATGCGAACGACCTTGTTCACATGTGGAAAATCGATCACACCGCGAATCTCTTCGGCTAGGATGTCCTTATCTACGTGACGAATCACGCAGGAAAAGGAGGGAGGTCTCGGGTGTAGGTCGAGGGACGGGGACCGGATAGTTGAGATATGGTTACGGAGGGATCGCGGAAGTGGTGTCGCAGCCGAAGCTATGTACCATTCGGCAAGTGAGAGGTCTCTAGAAGACAGGTGTGGTTGCGGTTGAAGGTTAAGTTCAACCAGGAAAGGTTAAGGGATTTCAGGGAGTTAAAGAGGTTTTGTGGGTGGTAATGGATTTGGGGATATTGCGAGTTCAATATCTCGAGGATTGAGAGCGGGTAAGATTAGGATTGGGGGAAGCGGGTGTGGGAATCACGGCGGGCACATGTGGCTGATCGGGTGAAGGTAGCTGGGCGGTTTATGTGTATGTGATGGTTTAGTTGGTTTGTGTGTAGGTTTTTTGGAGGCGATGGAACGTGTTGAAATATAGGAGTGTGTGGATGAGGAGGAAATGAATGAGGCGTTTTAGTGAGGAACGGCGCGTGTTCTTAAGGATGGTGGTGGAGAGGCAAGGGTGTGTACGTATGTGTGAGCAGCGTCGCGGGTTGGGGATACAACCTGATTGTTGCACGGTGGCGACCGTGCTTCACCATTACAACTGTTAGTAAAATTAACGGAGATAAAATAAGAAACATGAATTGTGTTTACGGAAGGCCGGGTCTTCACCGAGGTGCAGCCTCACTGCCCGCGGGAAAAAAGCTTGGAAATCAGAGAGTCAATAGAAAAAGAGGAAACAATTATTAAAATAAAACAAATTGAATTAATAAAATAATTTTTTATTAACTGTTACTTCTGCCCGACGTCGATTCTGGTGTCGGCGTAGTTCTGGATCCTTCTTTATACTTTTGTTCTTCGTGTTATTCCTGCTGTATCCTGCGGCTCCTGCTTGTTGGTAGGTTGTGGCTCTTCTGATCACGGCTCCTTTGTATTATGTGTATGCAAGCAGTGACAGATCCAACTCCGAAGCATCGAAGATCACGATGCGCAGACCGCAGTCAATACTAAGTACTTTCTTTGGATTGATTTAGAGTGTGCAAACAAATCGCAAGAACTCTTAAGCGTGGTAGGGACCTATGTTCGATCGAAGTTCAAACTGCCCTCATACCTACTAGAACGTTTTGTAAGATGGCGTATGTGGCTTACTCCCCAGTGAGGGCGTACATTGACTCAGAGAGTGCACAGAGTATTATTTCACCGGCGGTGGTGAGGTGATTGGGGTTAACCAAAAGGTGAGATAGAGAAGGCGTGTTGCTCAAAGGCTTTGGACGCGGTAAAGCACCGGCGTTAGTTAGGTGAGGCGTTATTTGTCGCCAAAATTAATGGGATACAGTTACCCATCAGGGCGTGAGTGATGAGATATGTAGATATGGGGCTTATAGCACTGCTTATTAGGCAGGCAGCTCTGCAGATATCAGGAGTCATGCTGTTGGTAAGGAATGAAAATGTGTTGCTGACTGATGACGGCGACATCGGTGCTCCTTTAAAGCGACTTAGGGTGGAAGCCAAAAAGCCTCAGCGGGATGAAGCTCGTTTGGCGCCAAGGTCCTCCTTAGTGCCAGTAGATGAGCTAGTCGGCGGTTCTCCAGGAGGGAAACTCAGGTTGACGAAGAGGCCTGTATGCACCAGGGCGTACAATTACATAGTGACCGCTTCCTATATTGCGGCGGATCGGCGACAAATGGTAATGATGTCAAATTTCAAAGACTCATTCAGTCAATGGGAGAAGGAACACTTACTGGAGAGGGCGAACCGTTTATTGGAAGGTGGCATATATAGTTCTGGTGTTGCAGGCGAAATATGACTGTTTTCCACAGGCGAGGCAAATGTCGGACTAACTCACGTAGGCTAAATGTAAATTAGATTGACCACCGACATACCGGCGCATTACAGACCTTACAGGTTGTCTTTTGAGAACGGGCGTTTGTGAGGCAGAAGGTGCAGGCACTACCAGAGGCGGGCGTTATCAGGGAATCTAATTCAGAGTATGCAAGTCCTATACTATGAGTACCCAAAAAAAAACAGGCGAAGAATGTTTGTGCGTATACTATAGGTTGTTAAAGATGATCACGGTGGAAGATCGATATTCGTTGCCGTTGATGGCGGACTTATTGGACAAGCTGCCGGACTAGAGGTGCTATTCAATCCTTGATTTGGCGCAGGGCTCTCAGTAGGTGCCTGTACACCCAGATTCTAGTGATATGACGGCGTTTATTACTCCTGACGGGCAGTATAAATATTTAAGTGCTAAGTTTGGACCTGCGAATGCCCCATCGGTCTTCTAACGCATTATGAACAAAATTTTAAGCGAGTTGTGGCGTGGCGTGGTGGAAGTATATATGGACGAGTTGCTAATACTGTCTACTACCATAAACGATGGGTTGGCTATACTTGGTAAGGTGTTGAAGCTAGTGGCGGAGGCGGGCGAAAAACTGAGGTTGGACAAATGCTCCTTCCTAATGGAAAAGGTGGAGTATTTAGGTCACGAGGTTAGTGCTGATGACGTTTGGCAAGGGAGGTGTAAAGTAGAGGCTTTACAATCTTTCCCTACACCCACTGAAGTTCGCGGAGTGCGACAATTCGCAGGACTAGTGTCTTATTCAGGCGGTTTGTAAAAGGCTTCTTCCGTATGTCAAAACCTCTAACCGACAAGAAAGCAGTGCCGTGGTCTTGAGGAGACAAATAGCAAGAAGCGTTTTATCACAGTGAGGCGAAAACTCAGCTGCATACCCATGCTAGTAAGTGGTGTTCAGGCATTTTGTTGGTATAGAGGCGAAAGAGCGAAGGCGCCACAGCGAGCAGAGAGTATTTCTGTCAAACCACTGAATTAACCGAACAGGCGTACCATAGCTGTGAACTAGAGACTTTAGCCGTGGTGGAGGGCGTTAGGCGTTTCAAAGTGTACCTGATTGCCGTGAAATTCAAGGTGGTGACAGAATGTGGGGCGTAAAGGTGCAGCATATCGATGCATTAAGTCGAAACCCCATAGGCAAAAAAGCACTAACCAGTTATGTAGGCGTTAATGTAGTGGTGATGGCGGAATATGATTGGTTCCTTATAATGCAATTACAAGACCCTTAGGCGCAACCGCTAATAACTGCGTCGGATTCAAGCGTGGTGGAAAAAGACGCGAACAATAATGCGAAGAACCACGGACTTTACAGAATTATCTCAAACCGCGATATACTACGTACCAACACTAGCAAGATTCAGTCGGGCAAGAGGACATCACGACGACATTGGTCATACCGGCGAGAGGACGCAACTGAAGATAGTCAAGGAGACTCATTGGTTTTCTAAAATTACCAGGTTCATGATAAAGTAGGCGAAATCGTACTTGCGATGTGCATTTGCAAAGGGTAATTTTGGGTGAGTCGAAGGGCACTTCCATCCCATCGAAAGACGTCCAATGCCCTTCGACACAGTCTGTAGTGACCATTTGGGTTCTTGTATCAAGAGCACCAGGGTGCATATGTACGTACTCATGTTGATGGACGGGTTCACGAAGTATGTAATGGCGAAAAATACGAAGGCTTTACGGTCCACGGAGGCAATCTCGAGATTAAAAGAGATTTCTGGCGATTTTGGTTATCCACGGCGGATAATTAGTGACCGAGGTCTGGCGTTTACAAGTACGTTCGTGGCGGAGAAACGCGTAACCTACGTGGAAAGGGCGATAGCAACTCCTAGTGCGAATGCTCAGGTGGAAAAACAAAAAGTCAAGGTGCTGTCTGCAAGTGTCCAGGCGGAAAGTAGGTGGGACCAACATCTCTCCGAAGTAATTTGGGGCATCAATAATACGATGAACCCGAGTTGATGATCTCCATGATGTAGTAACGTATCTGGCTGGCGAGGGCCAAAGAATATCGAGTGGTAAGGGCAAAAACCCAGTGGATCAGGTTAGATCCAGCGGCGTAAGAACTTTCTGAAATAGTCAGAAAGGAAAGCGTCGACGTGACAATCTTTATGTGAGTACTTCTGTATGGATCAGTTACAGGCAAACCGTGGTACGGAGGCCCTTAACTTAAAGCGGGCGACTAGGCGAATACAAGCACGTTATAATAAAACTCGGCTTGCCGTTGACGTTATAATAAAAAGCGCACAAGGGCTACCGAATATAATGTAGGCGAATTGGTGTTATAGTAAGCTACAGCTATTGGCAGGACGGATGCCAACGTAAGTAACAAATTGGCGAATAAATTTTACGGAAACTATAAAGTAGCGAGGGTCTTGCCCAACGACAGGTACATAAACCAGGCGATTAAAGGTTATAAGCGCTTTCAGACGACTGTCGCGATTAACTCTTTAAGACCGAACTCATGCATGGATGAATGACAGTGTGAATGGGTGCGGAGTGAGATGGGCAAGACCTACCATGCCTCCTTAAGAGTTAATTCAGTAATGAGGTATGAATGGCGATGAGGCGGGCATTGAGGCAGATGGGCAAGTCCTGTCATACCTCCTTGTAAAGTTAATTTTACTAATGAGGTCATTGCTGTTCCAGGAAGGCCGACTGTTACGAGGAAAAGTAGGGTGGCTAGAGGGTAGACTGGAAGACGTAGAAGGGAGGAACATTCATTCTGGTGCGAATATTCAAGGCGGGTGACTCGGCGTGCGGAGTTTTTTATTACATTAGTTACTATTTACTTTTCAAGGGCGTCGTAATATATACATATTTATGTATTAAATAGTTTGGTGAATTATATATTTCCACTAACCATAAAACTAATTTATACGTGATTAAATTTAAGAACAGTTTTGATAAATTCAAGACCATTTTCCCCTAAGCTATTTATTTCAAACTTCAATTATAACTGTTGTGATTTTATGCCCAACCAGGAGTTCATAGCTTTACCAATACCAATTACGCCACTTAATATTCTGTTGAAGGTATGGGACACCTAAATTAGCCTTTAATCATATCACCTGAAATAATACATCGTCGGTTATTTAACTGCATACTCTTCTTTCCAAATAATGGCTGAAGTTTCCCCAAAATTTTAAATGTAACCAGTGACAATTGATATTATGTCAGAACGATACTTGATGCCACGGCATTTTTAAGAAGTCAATCATAAATTGCAGCATAACGGAAGGTTCCTTTCTTAATCCTTCGTATTTTTTATAATCCAAACACTTCAGTTGCAATAATTTTAAAATCACTTCAATTGATTAAATGCTTTGATGTATAGAAATTATGACATTTGAGTTATAAACCATTAATATTTATATATGGTGTACTAATGGACAATTATTAAATCTTTCCAGAAACATAAATTCAGATCTCCATACTTATTCAAGGTTACATAGAACATTGCTGTCTGGCTTCCGTAAAAGGGTTTTAAGTTGTTTTGCAAGATTGTAGAAATTCTTTCACTTTTTGGTCTGCAATTTTCTGAAAAATGAATCTAATTTTTATCTTATTTAACAATTTACAGATTACTAGACACACGAATGTAAATGAATTAGTAGGCGCTACCGTTATTTATAAAAATGATAACATGCCGCCTAAAATGCTTATTTTTCGAAATTTTGCATTTAAACAGATTTAGTAAGTATGGAGAGGGTTTGGATGGTAATCTGCCCCCCAAACTTGAAACCCCATTAGACCTTGGCTCCGAAAAGTGAGCTCTCTTCTTCAGACTATTCGCTAAGAGATTGGGGGTTGCAAATGTGGATTCCAGGAAGTCTTTGGCGCTTCGCCCCATAAAGTAGACTCCCTTGTCTAGGCTGTTCGAAATGGTCTTTTTGTTTTAATAACTTCCGGGGCTCCGTTAAAGCTCCGCCAACCAAAAAGGGGGCGCCATGTTCAAACCACATGCAGGGGCTTGAAAAATGGATGCTAACACTTCTCTAGAGCTTTGCCGTCAAATTGGGCCCTTATTGAAGCCCGTCGCAAGAACCTCTTGTGCAAAATAGCTGCCAAGACCCCCTTAGTACTTTAATGCCCGACTCCATGCTCTTTTCAAGGGCTCCTTCGCTAAAAATGTGTGCCAGGACCCCCTAGAACTTGTCCTTGTTTAAGCCGATCGCCAGAACTCCTCGTAAAAAATGGTAGCCAGGACTCTGTGACCAAACTGGGCTCCTTGTTTAAAAATGGTGGAGAGTGCCTTCTTTGAACGTCACCACTAAACTGGACCCTTTTTACATGCTGTAATTAAGGGTCCGTAAGTAAATAAATCGCTGGAAGGGTCCTCTTAGCACATTACCTTTACACTGGGACTCCCTGCCTCAAAATGGTTCCCGTGTGGTCCATCAGAACTTTGCTTTGCGCCAAACTAGGTCCCTTGTCTAGGCTGGTTGCTAGGGCGCCCTTGTTAATATTCACTGCCATTTTTTGAAGTGTGAGTACTTCACCCTTGATGTCACCTCAACGTATTGTTATTTAGCTTTATACCAATCCTACCGTTATCTAGCTGACTACTTTATATGGCGGACCGCAGGTAAGATTATGAAGACCTTGAGAACCTTCTGTTGAACATGGGAACTCTACAAGTGATGTCGGCATGTAAGTTGAAGCACACATCTTAAAAAGTTGAAAATTGTATCACAGGTCTATTTTTAATATATATTAGTTATGCACGGGTCGCCAATAGAACGATTTACTTATTTCTGTAGATTTTTCCGTAACTATTTTTGTTAGTATTCTTACCCCTTAATCAGAATAAGTGTTATATTCAGATGTTCAGATTCTAAATAAGAAATGCTCACCGAGGCCTTCCAGATAACTATTTTTGAAGTTTTGATTTACCTAAGATATAGCTGAGTCTTGAAGCGAGTTGTGTCGTTTTGTTAGCTATAAAGTATGATCGACAGTAGTACGACTGGCATTAGGGACCTCTACCATGATGAGTCAGGGTTGCCTTTTGGAAAAATTGGCGAGGCCCTTGAGGTATATCGTCATCTCTCCGTAGAATGGATTACAATCCGAGGACATAAGGCTGCGTTTATAGACTTCTACCACCATCAAGAGTCACTACCGGGATTCAACCTTTAAGTTTATCGTAGAAAAGGACACAGTATGCACATTGCATCACTTGCATAGTTGTATGTGTTAGAATCAGAGGGCTCTGTTTGGTGTATCACCAGACCAAAGCGTATCTTTTTTAATATTAGAATCTGATTCTTTTTTTAATGTACTGGATTTAATTTCAAAGCACTGTAGACGTGATAATTAAATACACTCGAAATCTTATTGCCTACTTCTTAAAATAAAAAAATGCATCTAACCATGTTCCTTAATTTGATAATATAATAGTGATTTTAATTTGTATTACATAACAAAGGAAGAGTAATTATGTAACGTTTCCAATGAGCATATACGTGCTTATAAACTAATGACCTAGACCAAGAAGTGCACTTGCATATGTTATTTATTGTTTACGAATAAATTTTAAGAAGTTCTTCTGTTAGTACGTGCATTGTTAAGTCAATTTTCAAGAAAGAAAATAATTGTTTTATTTTAAATCAATTTATAGCTATAATAGCTATAAATACACATACCTATAATGGAATTACCTACACTAAGAAGCGCATTCATATATGTTATATGTTACTGTTTCTCAATAAATTTTCAAACGTACTTTTGTTAGTGTGTGCATATTTAACACAATATTCATTAAAAATTACTATAAAGTTCAATTGCTTTGCTTTTATATGAATTTATGTATGTAATAGTTACAAATTCCCAATCACCTTAACGTCCTTTGAAGCGTTAGGAGTCAAATTATTTCAAATAAAGCTGTGTAAAGGACGACAGTAAGCATCTTGGAAAAAGTAAATAAGTAACTTTTCTTAAAAATTTTACTTTAGTAAAAATCAAAGTTTTTGGCACAAAGAGATATGTAAACAATACGTGTGGTCCGTGTTGTACATTAAATAAAGGGCAAGGAAAAAACGAGAAATTAGAAAAGTGCTTAAAAGCTTGAGGAGTAGAGTGAACAAAGAAAAGGGGGAATAAATATAAGGGAGAGGGAAAAAGAGGAAAAGGAAAAGGGGAATATAATAAGGCCGCTAGGCATAAAAATTACAAGGGAGCAACAGGAAGAAAATAGCTCGATAACGTAAAGCAGAAGGAGGAAAAAAGAAACGATATAGTGGTGGTAGCAATGAGAACTGGGAAGATAAATAAAAAATAATGCAGAAAAAGAATGAAAAATACAAGAATACACATAGCTCATGACTTAATTTGGAAAGAAAGAAGAATTCAACGAGAAATAATGAACATGGCAGAAAAAACTAGGGGAGGAAGTGGAGAAGGAGGAAAGAAGTATGGCGAAACAGCGAAGAAATGGAACAATGAATAGCGGAAAAAAGAACAAAAAAGAAAGAATGAAACAAGAGAAAGGGTACAGGATGATGCAAAAGGACTAAAGTTAATGTTTTGGAACGTGGTGGGAATAAAGAACAAAGATTAAGTTCTTGGGTGTTCACTAGGGAACAACACATGATGGGATTGCAATAATCACTAATGGAGGAAAAAGAATGGGAGGCGTGGAAGAAGGAGGTGCCAGAGGAAGTCGAATGAGTGGTGCAGCACGCTGAAAGAGACAGTATAGAGGGAGAGAAAAAGGGGAATAATAACTAGAGTAAGAAAAAAATGCAGGCGAGAAAAAAGAAGACAGAAAGGGAATAGTAAAAAGAAACATACAATATAGGAAACAAAGATGAAAATAGTAACAATTTACAGTAGAGGGCTGAACGAGACAAAGAGAAAACCTAGAGGAAATGATGGAGGAGTGGGAGGAAGACATGATAATACTGGGAAGGGATTTCAATGCGAGAATAGGAGAAGAGGAAGGAGTACAAGAAAGGAATGGGACGGGGACAAAGGACAGTCATAAACAAAGAGGGAAAGGAACTGCTAGAAATGTGCAATGAAACGGTATATGGGTGATACTGAACTAGAATAGGGATGAAAGTCAAACGCAGGAGTTCACATGTATAGGAGGGCGGGGTGAATCGACAGTAGATTAAGTAGTAACGAACTCAGAACAAGAAAAATAGGTGAAGAAATTTAAGATGGAAGAGAGGGTGGAATTGTACGACCAACCCACGAAGTTGATAATGTAAGGGGGCTAAAAAGGGAGGAATGGAAGAAAACATAAAATAAAATACAGTCCAGTGAGATCATCAAGAATTATGAGGAAAAAATATTACTATTAAATTTAAAGGAACGTAAAATGCTCTGGCGTTTATATTTAAAATGTGGTGTTGTAACCCATTGTTTTTTCCGTTCATTGGACCCATTATCGTAAACTAGAGTAAAATGAGGTGAGTCGAAAAAATTATTTAAATATAATTTTGTATCTCTAGGAAAATAAGCAGCTGGCAGTCAAATATGAACTATTTAAATGCAGAAACATGAACAAAGTTTATTGAACATCGTTTAAATACCCTAATGTAGTATATTGAGTATCAAGAACAGTAAGGGACGTCTACCGATCGACGGCCGTGTTCGGAGACTGAGCGATAGCGAAGCCTAGAATTTGGCCGGAGACCGGTATAACCGTTAATGTTCGTTATGGTCATGCTGTTTTCTGCTCGATTGTATTAAATTTACCACAATTGAAATTATTTAATTTCTACTAAATAAACGAAAAGTCAAAAGTGACGTTTTAAATAGAAACGTCCAATTTTTTTTTCTTATTGTTCAAAGTATAGTACTTATATATAATTTTACGCTGGTAGGTAAAAAATACGTCGGTAAGTAAACTCTTAACGACGAGTTGCGGCTCGTAATTAGTAAACATATTTATGGCTAAATTTAGTCATCTGTTCTGGATTAAATGAAAAACTCTAAATGAAAGATAAAGATACTAAGTATTTGTGTATATTTTGGTGTGGATCATAAACCTATCATAAAATGACCTTGATATCAGTAATGTGTTTGTTCGTGACAGTATTCACAGTATTCAACATGTAATTCAAATTTGGAAAAGTACAGAAGGAAAACCAACAGTAATCTATCATAACGACGAGTATTTGCTGCTACGCGAAACAAGTTCCGGCAATGTTCACTGGAAATGTAAATTATTTCAAAGTGCGAAATGGAATAGTGTCATTCATACAAATGAAAACACATCTTAAGCTTGCTTTCCATTTTTCCATTACGTTGTATTTCATTTAACACCTAATACCTACAGTTTTCTTAGATTGAAGCTAGTAATGCTGTTGAAAGAATGAAGGAGTTGATGCGATATCTTGGTGCAACTCCAACAGCTGTTGCCGCCAATGTCGTGGAAACCTTACCAGACAACGTAAAATGCGTACTTCTCAAGAGACCTACGTTGCAGAAGGCGCTTCAGCGTGCTAAAAAAAGCACATAATCCACGAACAAAGAATTTGAAATAACTCCAGAATACGGCAATTATTTGTAGCATGATTCCGGTCGGGAGGACGAACAGAGAATATTAATATTTGGTCACGCAGATCTTCTCCGTATATTGGAATCAAGTTGTACATGGCAAGTGGATGAGACTTTTGAAGTAGTACCAGCAATTATATAGTATTCACGTTTAATTAACTGGTATAGCTTTACCGTGAATCCTCGCTCTGTTGCCCGATAAGACGGAAGCCACATACATCCGATTGTTAAACATAATTAAAAATTTAATACCTGCGCCGATCTTTCCGCAGTTCTCACTGACTTCAAAATTGGCGCAATGAATACTTTCCGAACAGTCTTTCCGAATGTCAACGTATCGGGATGTCTTTTTATGAAGCAAGCCGGACTTAAAAAAATTGCAATGATTGGGTTAAATACTGCTTATGAACAAAACAGAGATCATTTAGTATTAGCCGTTAGAATGCTGTTTTCCTCAGCGCTTCTACCACTTCATGATGTGGCGAATGGATTTTTACTAGTTGCACAAGAAGTTCCAGAACTTGGTATGTATAACGTACGTTTAATAATGTTACAGATGGAACAAAAGGATTTTTGAATTACTTCGAATTCAGTTACGGGAAATCCAGAACGGTTGTCAGAATCCGCTTTTCAGTCCAGAAATTTGGAATCATTACGCATCTGTCACAGAAGGATCAACAAGTATGACCAATTTGAAAGAAGGCTCGTATTTTAAAAGTACAAATATCTTAACACCAAAGTCGAACGAATAGTTTCAAGCTACGGTTCTGCAAATAAAGTCAAATATTTGAGAACCATTGCCCATGTATTTTAATGTAATATGTATGTATGTATAATAGATACTAATGTTATAAGGATCATAATAACAATCATTATGGTACTAGCCGTGAGTATTATCAGACGAGGTCTCAGCCGATTATGGCGTGTGCCATAATGGTTGTTTAGGATCCGTAGTTCATAAAAAATTTTTGTTTAATGAAATTTCTTGTTGAATTTGAGTTTACATACTGACAAGTTTTAGTGACGGCAAGTAGATTTCCGACAAGTGTAGACGTAGCGTAATTTAAATAATTTGCGTAGCAACTAGGTAACAACGGAATTGTTTGTATTCTCATGCTATTCTCAAAATTATATATTAACCCATTAACGCCCAAATTCTTTTTTTGGAATTTTGAATAGATATTTGCAGGAATTGTATAAGTTGCTAACATTAAACTTTTACATTATTACTTTTTTTACTTTGTTATTTTTTGAAATATGGGCTGTCCTCATTTGAGGACGCTGGGCATGGCACAATTTTCTTCAACATTGGCACTAAACGCTTTTAACTTTATTTTAGGTGTTAAATAAGGGAAAAATAACTTAAAACTATTTTATTAACAACTACATAATATTTTATTAATAATGATGCTTAGGGTCTATAAGATTTGGTATGATATTTCGAAAACCAAGGAACACACAATGTTACATTGCACTTATTACAAAACGTGCGAGGCTTTGGTTTGCATAATGCAAACTGACATCGGCGCTGATTTTCCTTTTTCAAAATGTGGCCCTTTCCATCAAATCTTACACCCTCACAAACGTTTGCTCGCGACGTTGATGGCAAACTTATAATTTTTCCTTTCAAAACCTGTTGCCCACGACCCAGCTTCAAATATGAAACGGCAATGTCTCGGCGAAAATCTTTAATGGACATTTTTTCCCCGGATGGACTAAATTGTATAAAATGAACCCATTTACTACACACATATCTATTATTCGGGTAACTAAACACCAATACCACTTCTTGCCTCTGATGGCTATTGAATGTTTTTCCAGCAACCAATCTTGGTGATCTTATACTTATTGTAATTTTGCAAAACTTTTGGTTGAGGAATTGGCACACGTTCTTTTTATCCTTATTCCATCGTAGAGCATGTGCAAGCGGTTCAATCGTGTCGAAGTTTGTTCCAATACACTTTTGTTGTCGTTCCATCTGACAACCAGTATTTGGCTTCTTTTATCAAACCTGTAGTCGTAGATTCCTCTTTCAATCTTATCCATTTCTTTTGTCCCTTTTAACGGACATTTTTCTGTTCGGTTTTCACGAATAGTGCCCGTAGCACGAAACCCCTTTTCTCTCAATATTTTCAACAAATTATAGCTACTGAAATAATTATCAAAATATACAGCATAACCACTAGAATCGCCAACCACCGACAACATGTTAGTGACAACTCTAGTACCTAAGGGGCCAACTTGTTCAGTGTTTTCTTTGCCACAATATAGGGAAAAATTGTAGCAGTATCCACTATTTCCACACATTGCCCACAATTTGTAGCCAAACCGTATAGGCTTACCTTTTATGAATTGTTTCAATCCGTGATGACCGTAATAGCGAACCATCATCTCATCAACTGATAAATGTTTTTCAAAAATACCCCACTTTCTAAAATTAATGTTGATTAAATCTATCAGAGGTCTAATTTTGAAGGCTCGATCGTGCTTATTCTCGTTTGCCTTCGAATTGTCTTGAAAATGTAACATCGATTTGATTTCTGTGTATACATTTCGGCTAATAGCATCCATTACAAGTCCTATTCCCAGGTCTTCAGAATCTGACCAGTAGCGCGTTCACTTGGTAAACGATGATATCCCGAAAATATCGGAAAAGCCAATAAAAATTTTAATTTCTTGAGTTGAAATTGTGAAAGCAGGTTTATTTTTCTGCACCGAATTGTTTCTTCAGAAATTATTTGATATACTTCGTCGGTGAAAAAATGTTCAAAGATTTCCAACACTGTGGCAGCTTCTAAACTATTCTTTACATGTGCAAATTTTTCGTCGGCTGTTTCCGTAGATGGCAAAGTCTGGTATTGCGGAGATACTTTTTGCCACTGTGGTGCTTCCCTGATGACAGTCCTACGTTTTCGGGGAGGTTCTTCTATCCTGGAAGTTGATGGTCTTGGACCACCGGTTGTTAGCATTGAAAGAGGTATGTCATCGTCATCAGAAGGATCATCTATTTTAATCATTCCAACAACATCTGACACGACTGGTACATTCAAATCGTCATCATCAATATTTTCCTCGTCAGTAAGTTCATCAACTGAAGGAGACAGTGCTAACATATTAGCCTCGACATCTTCCGAATAGAAATATTCAACGGCTTCTTCCAAATTTTTAAAAATCTGTTTTGTTTACTCATTTTATCCAATTCTAAAAAAAAATAAAAATTCCCGTTAAAAATTTATGTCAGCTTTGCCCAGCGTCCTCAATTGAGGACGAAATGAAATTACAACAATTCTTTACAAAACGGATGACAACTTTGAAATAGTTTGATATCAAACGAAAAGGCACATGCTTGTGCTTTACAAAAGTTAAATCAAAATTAACTTACCTTAACAATTATCCAAGATATTGAAAAAAACACAAGGCACGTCAGCCACTCGAAAAATACTAAAACTTCTAAATATTACACTACCGATTGCGACAAAACATTTGGGATAAATGACGCGAAATAAGAAAGACTGAAGGGTTTTTCATTGTTTGGTCTAAAAATAGTTTACCGTTATGACTTCGAAGAAGGAAAAAAAACGAAATATAGCTTGTCCTCAAACGAGGACGCTATGCGCTAATGGGTTAACTTAAAATTAATTAAACAGTAAAAAATGAACGATTTATCCCAATAAATAGAAGTAGAATCAGTCCAGCACCGCCGCCATTTTGTTTTCTGTCACGTCATAGCCCCGCCCGGATCGATCGGTCTGGGGTGGGACGAGGCGTGTGTCTGGGGTGGGGTCTGCATCCTTTCGGGGCGGGAGCATTTTTTAACCCCTAATTAAGACCCTTTTGGGAATACTAGGAGCCTTTATGGCGATCTAACCCCTTGGCTAAGGGATGACTATAGGTTGTGGTCTAGCGGGAATTTTGTCTGCGTTAAGGTGGGGTGTTAAGGCCTTTATGGTTTGATTAAGGAGGCCACACCACTACTCAGCAGCTGTGCTCTGATTGGAGGATTAATTCTCTGCATTCTGATTGGTTATGGCGGGAAACTTGAATCTTATAAGGGTGCCTAATGCTACCCCGTAAGGCAGCTGTAGGGTTTTTCAACTTGTTCCCGGGCCTTCGCCCCCTTGTTATCGGAACTGGTTCGGGAACCTTCATGATTGTCGAGACCCCATTGGCGGGAAATTAGAATCTAATAAGGGGCCTAATGCTAACTTGTAAGACAGATGTTGGGCTTCGCAACTTGCTCTCGAGGCTTCGCCCCCTTGTCGTGATCGGAACTTGTTTGGGGCTTTCGTGCATTGTCGAGACCCCATTGGCGGGGAATTTTAATTTGTTTTATAATAAGGGGCCTAAGGCTAACTTGTAAGAAAGGTGTACGGCTTCGAAACTTTCTCTCGGGGGTTTGCCCCCTTATCGGGGATCTATTGGCGGAGAATTTGAATTTGTATTTAAGTCTCTGCAGATTATGGATGGAAATATGAATTTGTATTGTAACATAGAGGATTTTTAAATAATAATTTATTAAGTAATAGTATTTTAAGAATACTTCTTATGTATCATTAACAGCAGCATCCCCCTTATTTGATGGATATTCTATAAGCGCTTCTTTCTCAATGGACTTCGCGGCGTCTGTAAAAGATAAAAGGTTTATTAATAATAATATATTATAAGTAATGCTATTTTAAGGTTACATCTCATGTAGCACCAGCAGCAGACTTACCCGATTGATCTTCTGACAGCCTCCTCTTTGCTATTAACATTAACCAGGTCACCGCTTTCAGGCATATTTTTTTTACTTTCCTCCTTCACGACTGCATCATCTTCCAGTACTCTTATGAAATAATAATTTATCATTAAATCCTCAAAGTCGAGAATATCAGCAATTATGGGCTCATAGCAGGGTGAACTCGTTGTTGACGATACCACAGCTAGAACGTTACTAATATAAGAACGATAATTTTATTTCATTCTACGCTTACCATTACATTACCTTGACGATAAATGTGGATGAAGGTTTACCACAGCCAGAGTGGGATGTAATGATGCAATAAACCATTCGAGGTGTCAAAATGCAACCTATTGAACACTGCAATTGGGCAGCCAAAGAAATCCATACGTTAAGATTACAAGTAAACACACACACACACACGCACGCACGCACGCACGTACGCACGCTTACAATGACGCACGCACGCACACGCACACACACAACATAAAAATTATTAATCGTTACGTATCTAGTTAATTAGCAGGTTTTTTTATTACGTCTTGAAAGTTTGATATTGCTTTATCAAAATTGCGAGCGAATGACGACTTGCATGTCTTTATCTAAATTATCCTGAATACCCAAGAATCTGTGGGTACCGTGTAATTTACTTTTATCATTCTTATCTTTTAATATAAAAGTGACTTTTTGTTTTCTAGAATATAATCATAAAAATTATTAACCATTACGTAACTAGTTAATTTTGAAAATGTAAACTTTTACCATTATCTTACATTTTTTGGGTTTTGTAATGGTATATTTTAAATTATACAATCTAAACGTTTCGATAACACTTACAGTTATCTTTGTCGGTAGTAATATCTATTAAAATTGCTAAAGTTGTTTGAAAACAATTTTGTCAAAGTTGAAAAATTTATTTTTTCAACTTTAACAAAATTTGGAAATAATGTCGAATTGTAAACCTTTAATTAATTACCGATTTTACGCAGGCTTTAGAATCGTAGTTGAATAGTGAAAGTTTGATACTGTTTTATCAAAATTGAGTTTTGAATGCTAACTTGAGCGGCTTTAGAATATATTATTGTCCATAAATTTTATATTTATTTTTAGAACGTTAGCTAATTAGGAAATATTGTTTATGCTGCTTGTTTTTCCTGTTGCGTAAAAGACCTTGGAATAATTGGATTGTGTGTGTATAAAAACGAAACAGGTATTAATTAGCTTCAGTTGCTTTTTTCGCTCGTGTGTAAACTTTCCGTTTCTTCTTCTTCAATACAACACTGGAGAGTTATTATTTTTGCCTTAGCTTTTACTTTATTTATTTTAATCGCTCGTACAGTTTGTTAATATTGTGTTATAGTTATAGATATGGATTTAGCTAACACTACAACTTGTATATATATATATATATATATATATATATATATATATATATATATATGTATAAGGGCTTAATTCAAACTTAATGTACTTACATCTAAGAGTAAGTTTTGATTCCATTGGAATGCAACTAGGATAATTATATTATATTAAAAAGGACATTCTAAAACTATATGAGTGGTGATTCTACTTATTGTGATGGAGTGAATAATTTAATTTTTTGTAAAATATGAAGAGACCAGCATAGCTACTGTTTAAATTACTAGTGTTTGATCTAAAATCCATAGTTTCATTCCTATTAATATAAACATTTAAGAAAGAGCCTATCACTACAATGATAGGCTCTTTAAATATATTATATATATATATATATATATATATATATATATATATATATATATATATATATATATTATAATAAGTTTATTGGGTATCGGCTTAGAAAAATTTTTTTTATTGATTTTTTGTCAAATTTTCGTCTGTGATTACAGGCTTCATCAGGACTAAAACTCACAAAATTCTCTAAATTAAGAACAATACATAATTAATACACTTACATCTTAGAAGTAAATTTTGTTGAATGATGTATAATATAATTTTGAGGTGTAAAAAACAATGTGTCAATTAGAATGTAATCTGAGCTAACTAAACTATATTAATAAAGGACAATTCTAAATCAAGTAACAAGTATTAAAGCGTGTCACTATATGAAAGGCTGTTTATATTTATTTACAATGAATTATTGGGATTTTAAGTTTTGTAAATTAAAATAGACCAGCATAACTAGTGTTTAAATGATTAGTGTCAGACTTAAAATTCATTGTTTCATTATTATTAATGTGAAACATTTCAAGGAAGAGTCTCTCACTATAGTTTTCTGCTTTGTCAATTATTTTACTTCGTTAAATTTAATAGTATGATCTAGATCTAAACTGTGAACTGTTAAAGCACATCTCTTTTTGTAATTTACAGTCACTTTTGTGTAAAGCTATTCTACTTTTCAGCCAGTTAGTTGTGTGTCCTATGTAACACAAATTGCAGACATTGCATGGTATGGAATAAATTACGTTAGATTCTAGTTCTGTGGGTGTTTTATCTTTAATTTTGAAAATAAATTGTTAATCGTGTTTATGTTATAAAAACTATTTTTATGTTTTTGAATTTAGTGAAAATTTTGATTATTTTGTTACTAATTTGTGGTACAAAGGAAATTTTTTATATAAAATTAAGTTAGGATCAATTTGGTCCGCTATCTCGTTTTAGTATTATTTATAACATTACGAAAAGGTAAATTATTAATTAAGTTTCTTGGATAATCATTATTAACAAGAACATCACTCAGTTTTTAAGATTTTGTGCATTAATGACGGATGTACAATATTAATTATTCTATTTTTTAAACCTAAAATGATATTTCTTTTCACAAAGAAAGGGTGGCTAGAATAATAATTTATGTATCTACCCGAACTGGTGGGTTTGATGTACCAATCAATAATTAAATTATTATTTTGTTAATTAAATGCATATCCAAGAATGGAACACTATTATTGATTTCATGCTCTACAGTAAATTGTATATTAGGGTTGTAATTGTTAAAAACATTTAAAATGTTGTCTATTTGCTCTCTAGGGCCTATTAAAATTAAATCATCTACGTATTTTTTTATTAAAGTAACTTTACAAGTAAGTTTTGGTAGACTAACATCTATAAGATCATCTAATACAATTTGAGCTAGTATCGGACCAAAATGTACCAAAAATTTGTTTGTAAAATTTATCCCTAAAGGTAAAATAGGTGTTATCAAAAATAAATTTAATTATACTAATAAAAGTGTGGTTTGGAATATTAACGTGATTATGAATGAACGTCCATTTTTATTAATGATTTCTAAAACTAAACTTAATGGAATTTTAGTAAACAAAGTGACTGTAAATTACAAAAAAAGAGATGTGCTTTAACAGTTCACAGTTTAGATCTAGATCATACTATTAAATTTAACGAAGTAAAAATAATTGACAAAGCAGAAAACTATAGTGAGAGACTCTTCCTTGAAATGTTTCACATTAATAATAATGAAACAATGAATTTTAAGTCTGACACTAATCATTTAAACACTAGTTATGCTGGTCTATTTTTAATTTACAAAAACTTAAAATCCCAATAATTCATTGTAAATAAATATAAACAGCCTTTCATATAGTGACACGCTTTAATACTTGTTACTTGATTTAGAATTGTCCTTTATTAATATAATTTAGTTAGCTCAGATTACATTCTAATTGACATTGTGTTTTACACCTCAAAATTATATTATACATCATTCAACAAAATTTACTTCTAAGATGTAAGTGTATTAATTATGTATTGTTCATAATTTAGAGAATTTTGTTAGTTTTAGTCCTGATGAAGCCTGTAATCACAGACGAAAATTTGACAAAAAATCAATAAAAAAATTTTCTAAGCCGATACCCAATAAACTTATTATAATTTAAAAATACGGCCAGTACTTTGCTTTATATATATATATATATATATATATATATATATATATATATATATATATTCTCATATAAGAACTTTTTCTGTGGATTCCATAAGAGGCCTATTTTGTGTTATTGGTTGATGGTTTTGATTAATTCCAATTTCCATGTATTAGAAAATATCTTGTGTATTAATTATTATATTGACTGTAGACAAAGGAAACACCACAGTCCTTATAGATGTCGAGGGCTACAATAATAAAACATCTTCTTCAAGACCCAGCACACCAAAAGACTTCGACGGATCCTGCAACATAGTTCTATGTGGTGTCACTATTCAACAACGTGCCGATCAAGGAAACAATCGACACAATGAAAACAAAGTACCATCATCAGCCTAACCGAACACTGCGTAAACAAGATCTACCCCATCTATGGAAGCTAGAGATATAGACAAATCGAAGGAGCACCTATGGGTTCACCACTATCGCCACTAGTAATTTATTCTTGAGCGATCTCGAAGAACGCTCAATACAAACGGTACAAACTCAAGTTATGATTAAGATATGTAGATGATACTTTATAATCTTCACACACGGACGAGAAGGCCTGCAACTCCACATATAAAAGTCCTTAACGAAAGATAAACTTTACAGAGGAAATGCAAGAGAATGGAACACTGCGTTTTATGCGATACACTTTCTAGAAAAATCACATACACAGGTACCTAAATGCTCAATCCATCATCACATGAAGGAAGAAATCAAAGCACTAAAGTCAGCTTTATTACAAACGGATTCACCGAAAACATATCAAAACCAATTGAAGAAGAAAAGCAAGAAGAGAAGGAGGAAGACCATATAAAGTACTTTACGGTACATAAAAGAAACATCAGACCGGTTTATCAGAGTTCTAAAAGACACATCAAAGCAATTTTTAAGACGCATGGAAATATCGAAACAGTTTTGCCTGACACAAATACCAAAATCAACCTAGAAGATAAACGAATAGATTCCAGAATAGACCAGATTCCATCGTAACCTTCGTACGCTTACACTCCTTTGCCGTTACGAGCCTAACAATTTTAATAATGTAAGTGCAAGTTCTGATAGGTTCTGATGCGGATTACACCTTCAGCGTGTGCTTTTATGTTTACCACAATAGTATTTTAAATAAATGCACAGCAGCTCACGCTGGGGTCTGTTGCCTGAATCGATAATTGACACTAAATCTAGTTAAATTTAAAGAAATTTTGTTGTCACGTATGTTCAGAATTTACCGAATATTCGTTGTTTTATCGAACTTCGTTAGTATCCAACATCTGGAATGTAGCAGTTTATTAAAAATTGAACCTGTTAGAGCATACAGTTTGGAATCTCTAATTTGATAACAATTTTTTTAGTTGATTGAAGATAGATGGAGTTTTATTATAAACTGAAATTTAGAAATTAAATTCTGTGAGGTCATATATGTATTTTTAGTTTGTCGTTAGTTTAATTACGTTTCATTTCCACACGTAATACTCGCGTTTCATTAAAAAGGCTTTAGACTAGTTTTTGTAAATATTGGTTATTCCTATTACTTTTAGTAGTAGTTAGTGGAAATAAGAATTGCATCATTGAAAGATTGGTTACTTTGTATTGAAAATTAGTGAAAAGCATAAGTTGCAGTTTTAAAAGAATTTGGCGACAGGTCGGCGGGAATATTTAGATAAATTTTTAGTCTACACACAGAAGTTTGGATTCTATATACGTGATTTTAAGTTTCAGTATCGAAAGGGTTTGATTGACGAAAATATTAGGTTACCCTGATAAGGTACCGTGGGATTTTGCGCATAGTGGAATGAGTAAACGTAAGTAAGTAACAACCCTAACGATTCAGACTACAGATAAATTTTGTTTTTCTAATCAGTAATAATCAGAACATTTATAGAATCGATCATAAAGTATCCGATATCGATTTTTACACTTTACAAAGTTCTTTGGATTTTTTGAATCAACCAGACAATAAAAGTTCTTTGGATTTTTTTAATCCAACCAGTGAATAAAAGCTACAATAAAATAGTATAAGTAATGCGAACTAATTCTAATGATTTGTTACCTCTTTGATTTCAGGCGAGCTTATAATGGTTAATAACGAATATTGTTAACGATTCGCTTTGCTAATAGCGATTTATTTTAATATGTTGCGAGTGCAATGAGTGAAAATAATGCTCTTTTCTATATTCAATATGCAGCGAGTAGTAATTCCTGTTAAAGTAGGTACTGAATACCTTAAGGAATCTTCAAATCAAATTTCTCTTGTAGAACTGCCCATGGCAAAAGTAAGTAAAGGAGACCACTCAGCTAAAATGGCTACCCGCAAACAAACTGAAGAAAGGTTTTTTCGAAATTTGGAAAAAAGATCGTTGTTACCAAAATTGAGTTTGTGTAAAATGTATATAATAAAGATCTCTGTAATCAAATAGTTACTTAGTTTATGACTTATTCCTTGTACTGCCCTCTAACGGTAATTCCACGAAAGCAACAGCCTTTAAGAAAGTGGTTTGAAACCAACAAGAAAACCTTAGAAATCCCAAGATGACACTACTTATATCAATTTCAACATTTGATATTAGATTTTGTTCCCACATACAAAGAAGTAAGATATTTGTTCGTTTTACTATTAAAGCAGATATCGCGTAAAGTCTGAAATGTAAACCCTTTAATTGTCAATACAACGGTAATTTTAATACAGTAATTACAGTAAATGGAGATATAAATAACCCAAATATCGATTTAATGCACTCACCGCCAAAACTATGAAATTGATGCGAGCAAATTCCAATATCGATTTGTATACGTTACAGACGGTTGTAATGTAACAATTTGAGAAAGGACTTTTAATCAGTACTTTCATTTTTTGTTTGGTTGTTATATATTTCGTTTGGTTATGAAGTTTAACTTCTAAGTTAACAAATTTAAATAGATACGATCTTTTTCACGCTGAACTGTTGTCTTTGGGGCATGGCATTATTTGACTGGAACATGCAAACATTATCTTGTAGCGTTTGGGTCGTAAACTTAAGCAGATCTTACTACCATTTCAATTACAATTGTATTATACTATATTATACAACTTGATCAATCTCAAATGTACTGTAGTGGTATGACAAAAATCCCTAGTTGTTAATATTGTTGTGTTTTGCAGTGGGCTGCTTTGGATTTTTAGTGTGGTTTTAGTCGTTTTAGTTTATGTCATATCATGTCATATATACATACCTTCATTTTTCACTTTTGCATTTTTTTGGTGCTGAAATGTTACAAAATGTATTTGCGAATATGCAACCTAGGGTGAACTTATGTTTACAATTTAATGGCGGTCATTTTGAACATATGCTGTAAAGCAAAGTGTGATAACTAATGTGTACCTAAGGAGTTAAAAAAAATTTGTAAAAGACATTGTCATCCATAAACATGTACTGTAAGTTTTATTTAATTATAATGAAATTATAACATTTAAATACTTAAGATTCATTATTTTGTAATGATTTAATCCAATCATTAAATAATATTTTATTTATTTTGTTGTATTTTATAGGGATGGAGTCTAATCAAATACAAAATAGTCATTATTTAAATTAAGATAATATTTTATAATATGTATAAGTTAATGACCTTCATACAGGTTTGAAACTAATCGTAGTTTTTACTCGAACCATGCTCTAGAGTAGCTAGAGCAATACAGCTTCTTACCAACCTATCAGTGGTACCAACTTAAATATTTTCATCACGTGGTATACACTTGAGATTGATCACTCGTTAGATTACTATTATAGATTTACTGTTATATACATAATGCAGGCGTGATCTTTTCAAATGGTGTTAGGTTTATTGCTGCCGCAATTTATTGTATCCTGATTGGAAAATCCGTTTTATTCGTATGTGGAAGACCAATACAGCACTCAGAAAGACATATGAATAATTAACAATCCCTCTTTTTTTTAAATTTAATTTCTACATCACGTATTTTTATAAATACAAAATTAGTTTCCTTTTTATTATAGTATGTACAATTTGTTAGGATTCAATAGCATGAAAGTGAACAAAAAAGAACCAAACTCATTTATTATCAATAAAAGCTGCACATTATATAAGACGAGAGATAATGTAGAATTTTCAACAAACACAGATTATTATGAGAAATGGTATCATATTTTAGCATTTAGTACATTTCTATATGTATCTTTGTAAGTATCCAATGGAATTCTACCTTGTGAAATCGAGGGTATCATATGACATGTACAAATTTTTTGAAAGAAAATAAATTATATGATTTTAAAATTCTGATACATAAATTATAGTCTCTGTTAAACTAATTAGTTCCTCAATGTTATAAATGTTAACAGTACAAGAACCTAAATTGCGGTTTTCTATTTTAACAGTTTTTAGAATATCATGAATAGTTTCTTAAATACAATATACAGGTTGTCCCATTTTCGTATGTTTTACGGGGTATCTCGCTTATTTTTTAGGTTAAAACCTTGCGGTTTCGCGACACCGTGCTATTTTTTAATGAAACCAAAGAAGCACTAATCAAATTTGCCATAGCCATCTTAGTTTTTGTGCTACAGGGTGATTTTAAAAAAATTGCATTTTCAGTCATCCTGTAACTCTGTTATTGTCAGACATATTAAAAAGTAAAAACTGATATTTGTAGATTTTTTACGTAGAATCCAGTGGCGTACTCAGATTTTCTTTAGAGGTCACAGTTTTTGAGATATTGACATAACCTACTTTTTTTTATGGGACACCCTATATATTTTTTAAAATCTTTTTCCCCTTGCCAAGAGCTTTTCAAAATATAGCATAGTCTATATTTATTTTTATAAATAACGTGACAAAATGTTTTTTTCTATAATTTACATTGATAAAACAAAATAATTAATTAATCACAATATTGTTCAAATTGCAGACCATTATGTCTCCTACAAGTTTCACAAAGTTTATAAATTCTTTTAATAGCATTTTCCAAAATAAATGATTGTCTTCGTAATTCTGCAAAAGCATTTTCCGTTGCAATTTTTAATTGTTGCATGTTGGCATATTGCCTTGAATAAATTTTATTCTTTAAATACCCCAAAAAAAAAATCCAAAACCGAGAGATCCGGTGATCGTGGTGGCCATCGAACAGGTCCATTTGTTCCAATCCATCTCCTGGGAAAACGTTCATTTAGCCAGTTTTGTATTATTCTAGCATTGTGGGCTGGAGCCCATCCTGCTGGAAGAATATATCGTTCAGTTGACCCAGCGTAATATCTTCTAAAATGTTCATAGTTTTTTCTTGTAGAATTTGTAAGTACCCATTAGAGTTTAGGTTTTCTTCATAAATCTTGTATACTATTTTCGGTTAAAAATAAAGCAGGAGACATTAAATCCGAACCTGCTTTGACGCTCTCTAGGAAAAATCACGTGGGTAATTTCTTGACTCCAAAACCGCGAGTTGTGTCTATTAAGAATTCCCGAACTTGTGAAATGTGCCTCGTCTGGCCAAATTTTTTTTTTTCAAAATTATTGTCCTGAGTTTTCATAATTATAAACCAATTGCAGAACTCCAATCTACGTTCAGCATCACCAGGGAGCAGATGATGAACAAGTTTATACTTTAGGGTTTGAATTTATATTTTTTAAAATCTTTGCACTGTTGTTTAGACACCGGTCTCTTCATGTATTTTCCTGCACGAGGTTTCAGGAGTGGCTTGAACAACTGCTAAAACGTTGATCTCTGATTCCTCGTTCTCTTTGTTGTAAACTCGGGGTCGAGGTTTGTCAAAACATCCATGTTGGCAAAGATTAAATTTTAATTTTTGAAATATGCTTCTATCGGGTTGTCTTCTTTCGGGATATCTATATCACAAAATAGGTATATAAAATAAATATAAATTCTAAGGTAAAGGTTAACTGACCTGTTAAGATAGAGTTTTAAGGCCTGGTCTGCGTTTTCATTAGATAATATGAAGCAGGTATTCATATCATATTTCTCAAAGTTTTCAAATTTTTGGTTTCGAGCCATATTAAAAAATAATTAAACAACAACAACAACAACAACAAGAACAAGAACGATAACAATAAACAAAACAACGAATAACAATAAATATCAGCACTAAATTTGGGAAAATGTAACCAGGAATAATTTGAGAGAAGCAGAAACTTCAAAAATCAAATACTAAGTAATGGCAGAACGTTAATTATTTTGTTTTTGCGTTACCATGGTTACCCAGGGCTATCCACTATTATCAATGTAAATTATAGAAAAAATTTCTTGGTAAGGGAAAAGATTTTTAAAAAAAGTGGTTATGTCAATATCTCAAAACTGTGACCTCTAAAGAAAATCTGAGTATCGCCACTGGATTCTACGTAAAAAATCTACAAATATCATTTTTACTTTTTAATATGTCTGACAATAACAGAGTTACAGGATGACTGAAAATGCAATTTTTCCAAAATCACCCTGTAGCACACAAAACAAAACTAAGATGGCTATGGTAAATTTGAATAGTGCATCTTTGGTTTCATTAAAAAGTAGCACGGTGTCGCGAAAACCTCAAGGTTCTAACCTAAAAAATAAGCGAGATACCCCGTAAAACATACGAAAATGGGACAACCTGTACACCTAGACTTGATGATAGTGATTCATCTTGTGGTTATAAACTATGTCCTCGTTGATTAGCAATGTCACGAGAGCGGGAAAGTATCCACATATGACAAGTTTCTCCTATTCTTTCTTTTCTATAACTTCATTACCGGATTGACTACATTCGATGCATAGGACAGCGCAAGACCAGAAAGTGCGCTCCGATTAGTATTAGTAGTATTAGTATTCACTTACCACTTTTTTATGGACATCATCATAAAAACATTCAACATTAGTAGAGAAAGCGTCTTTCATTTAATCACAAGATTCCCTCTATAACTCTATAAACGAACAACTGGCGTGCAAAAACCAGTCATAATTGCATTATCTATTTTTGTAACCTATTAATAGGACAATGATTTTGCTAGAAAAATAGCTGACTCATTGTTTCCAAATGTGCAGATTCTCAATCCTAATAGTATATTAAGAAACAAGTTTCATAAGACGCGTATTTTATCGCATGAGTCCAAGTTTAGAAAACGACCCGCGCAGGATATCTCCCCGGGTAATGTGGGTTAGAATTAAAGTGGAGTTTCGCAGAATTTTCTTATTGCGTGCTATAAACCGGTGAATGGAGAAAGAGACCAGGAGCGTGAGAACTTCTGGAATGAAGTAGAGAACGTGTTGAACGTATGTAAGCCAAACGAAAGAGTGATGGTAGTGGGGGATATGAAAGGATGGGTGGGTGTACAGAGAGAACATACTGAACGCGTTCTAGGAAAATTCGGAGACCAAAGAGTCAATGAGAATGGTGAACGCCTGGTGAACATCTATGTGGGGAGAAGCCTGTTTACGTAGTTTATACATAAAAATGTGCATGCCTATACATGGCAAAGAGGTGAATCTAAAATTATGGTAGACTTGATAGTGTATGGTGAACGACTAAGAAACCTGGTGAAAGACACAACAGTAATGCGCAAATAGGAATGTGTATCGGACCACTTTTTGGTTATATCGAGAGTGAGTTTAGGGAAAAAGTGGGTCTGGAGAAGGAAAGCAAACGTAGTGCGAACGTCCATTAGGATAGACAAACTAGTGGGTAAAGGTGTGAGAATGAAGTACGCAGATGCTGTCAGTGAAGAGTTGAATGTGAATGAAACAATGGCGAACAAACAAATAAAAGCTTGAACAGCTGTGTTGTCAATTGTACCGTGCGAATATCAAAAATACAAAACGTGGCCCAAAACATAACGATACAGGAGTGATGGATACGAGCAACCAAATAGTATGGGACGAGGAAATGCTGGCAAGAATATTTCGGAAAGCTATACAGTAGTGAGGAAAGTAAGACTGAAGGGTTAACTAAAGAGAAAGTAGAAGGAATGGTGAATGAAACTGAGAAGGATAATAGGATAAATTAGGTAAAGAAAACGGCAGAGAGCACTGGTGAAATTCTAAAGTATGGGGTGCAAAGATTATACGAAGAATGTGTGAACTATTCCATGTATGCCTTATGTGTAGAAAAGTGCCGAGGATTGGAAGAGCGCGATCATTCACTGTATAAGGGTAAGGGAACAAGACTGATTGCAAGAACTACAGAGGAATAAGTTTGATCAGCATGCCTGGTAAGTATTTGTAATAATACTGATTGATAGACTACGAAACTACAGAAACTAAGATTTGGGATGTGGAGGGTGGCTTCATGCCAAGGGAAGGATGTATTGATAAGATGATTGCTCCAGCAGCTGATCGAAAAGTGTTTAAGTGTAAAAGGAAGCTGTAGATATGAGAAAGCATACGACAGAGTGAATAGAGAGAAGCTGTGGAAAACATATGAATATTGAGGAAGTAAAGGTTTAATAAACGAAATAAGGGCAGTATCCCACGGTAGTCGGGCATGTGTTAAGGTGAGAGGAGGTGAGTGAATACTTGAATATTGGCCAAGGAGTGTCAAGGCTGTGTGATGTCACCGTGGTTGTTCATTGCATACATGGATAAATGTGTTAGACAAGCATGTACCGATGCAGATGGTGATGTGACAGTGGTTATTTAATGTATACATGGATAAATGTGTTAGAGAAGGATGTACCGATACAAATGGTGTAATAGTTTGTGACGAAATGTAGTAAATGCAGACGATACAGTCTTATTAAGTGACAGTGCAGGTAAGCCACAAACTGCTCTGAGGAAGTTTGATGCAGTCTGTGAGAGCATGGACCTAAAGGTGAACGTGAACAAGACAATATTGTGGTGTTCAATCGGGAAGGTGGAAAGGAGAGTAGAGTATTTACTCTACAAGATAAAATTGTGGAACAAGTGGACGAGTTGGTATATGTGGGTAGAATGTTTACTGCAGATGGTACAATGGAGGGCGAGATTGGTGGAAGGGTCAATGATGGAAGGAAAGTGATTGGAAGTATGTGGACGATAATGAGAAATGAAAGTATGAACCTAACTGCGAAACGAGCAATCTATAATGGCGTTTGCCCCATCAGTACTGTATGGAAGTGAGACATGAGTATGTCAAAAAGGCAAAACGAGGAGGAACAAGATAAAGAATGAGTGCATAATGAACGAGTGTGCGGAAAAGACGATGATGGATAGATATAAAAGTAGTACATGGCGTTGGTTAGGTCACATTGAGAGAATGAACAACGCAAGATTAACGAACAAATATATGTGGGTGAGGTTAGAGGTAAGGCTTGCCAGGTAGGCCGCGTAAAACTTTGCTGAATGTAGTAGAATGTATGATAAAGGAAGGAAAGGTAAGGAGTTTTAAAATAAAAGGACATGCCAGAGACAATGTATGAATCTTGAAGCTAGGAGGTATGCAGAGATAGTAAATCATGGAGACAGATTGTGAATGAAAAATAAATAAGAGGCAGCTTTTGTTTTGCCTACCCCGCAAGGGAAAGGCGTGAAGGTTAAGTTAAGTTAATATGTAGTCAACTACATGCACGAGTGTTTATTTTTATAACATAAATATTGCGATAAACGTTAATAAAAGCGTTAGCATGTGCTCTTATTAACAGTTTTACCAATGTTTAACCATCAGCCGATTATCTTCATCTCATTTACTGTCGCGAGTCTCTCTAGACTCTGTACATACTAATGTCAGGTCTATGCGTTATAATTACAACTACATTAATCAACAATGAAAAGAATACTTTAAGTAATTTTCTACCACATTAATCATGAACATAGAAAATCGACTAAACAATATTTCTTGAAATGACATCTGAACAAACGAAAAATAAAGAGTATGCTTATAAAAACTGTAAATGATAGCATTGACAAAAGCAACTTCTAGAAATAGAAGTAATTCGTAAAGAAATATACTTGAGAGATAATAACTTAATTTCTACTAAGGGATATGTTATTTTGTCAATTAAAATCTGATAAAAGGAAAAAATCCATAATTTATAAAGAAATCAAATCAATTAGAGAAAAAGCTAAAAGAAGCTATAATAAAAATAAGTTAAATATGAATTTTGCTAACAATATTTCAATATTTCGAAAATTACTTATGAAATTGTTAACATAACGAAGTGAAATACACATGTCTTTGAAACAATAAAAAATATACTGCCGCTGGAGGAAGAAACTAGGGATTACCCACGGTAGGTAAGTCTGGATTATAATTACGTGCTACTTTAAAGGGCATGTGTTAGAACAAGAAGGATATATAAAATTATAGCAGAATTCGTTGACGACACTATTCTATATGCAGATGGTAGAAACTGGAAAGAGGTGAGACATGCAACAGAAGTTGACTTATCAAAAACTAATAACTGGATTAACAACTTTCTAGTATTAAACACTAAAAAAACATTTTTTTCTTCTTTCAATAGCCACACAACTATAATGACTGGACATTTCGAAAATAAACTTGAAGGTTCTTAATTACGCAATTAAAATGTGTTTTAAATACACGAAGAAAAAGATTTGAATCTAGGACATGTACCTTGCTAGAGTACCGCTCTACCAACTGAGATATCGAGATACAAGCCCCAATCGGTGTACGTAGAGAAGGTGTAATTTCTATATAATGAGATAACAGCACATACTATGTATTTAAAAACATATTTTAATTACATAATTTACATGTGAACGTTTGCTAAAAAGAAATTACTCGTATAGGTTCTTAATTATACTGAGTACTTTTACTATAACCCTATCGAGATTAGTTTAGAAAAAACAGTGCGCATACTGAATTAGTTGTTTTGGTCACGATTTACAGTATTAATGTTTATTTAGAAGGTAGTAGAATCGTTGTATCCGTATTAGAAGATCAAGCCTAAACCGAGAACTGCGAAAGCGGTAGACACTACCCCGAAAATAAGTATTGCACATTACTTTGTGCGTTCGTTTAGATATAATTTATTGCAAACTTTGAGGTTAAGCCTGACGGCTGTCAAATCTTGAAAATAGTGGTTTTGTTCATTAGATAGCTGCGCTTTAGAGGAATATTTTTTCTTTATAATAACTTAATAGCTAGTTATGTATCAATTAGAAGTATCATTTTCTATAACGATTGCGATTTTTGCGGGACAAGGGTAGGGAGGTTGTGCAAAATCGCTTGAGAGTAGAATTTTCATCATCATAATTATCAAAATCCTTTTATGAAAATGCTTGCTAAGAGTACATAATTAAAATCTACATTGTTTATTCTGTTGGAAAAAACCCATGCGTTCACTACTGAAGTGCCAGTTAGAAGCATCGTTGCAATTTGTGTGGTACCATTTTTTCGGGGACCTTTTCCGTGATCAATTTCAACTATTTCGTCTGTGTGTTTGGTCGAAAAATGAGCAAGGTCTTGCTTATCAGGCCATTTCATCACTTCACCCTAATTTCGGTTCCGTTTAGCAGTGATTTACCCCTTTGTTAATTTTGAATCCACTACAGATCTTGGAAGTCACTTCCGATTCTTTCGAAAAGAGTAACAGCAAGTAATTTATTCTGGTTTTCACGTTTTCAGCAAGTAGAATTGAAGTATACCAATTATCTGCATAGAGAGTTCTGCAACTGTCCAAAAGAGGGTCCGTCACTTCCAGAACACCTTTTTTCTTTTCCATCAGAAAATTTCACACCGTGTGTGAAACCATCAGATAGGCAAATTTTGAAAAGTTTCACCCCATATTTATGATGCTTTTCTTTTATATATTGACGAAAAGCTAATCTCTCTGAAACAAATCCTGCTTCCGTCAATGCACGCACTTCCTTTAGGAATAATTAACCTTACGAAAGCTTTTATCAAAAATCTTAACCAAGGGTTGAATTTTATTTATCCCGCCAGGAATGAATTGTTTATTATCGGCGAAACGGTTTCGAGGCATCAATTTCGAAATTTTGTTTTAATACACTTTATTTTTTCGCCAATAATTTTTGAGGTATAGTTTCTTATCGAGTCATTATCCTCCTTCCCCTTCCGTTACTAATAAGCTCATAGCCTGTTTCATCTTCATCCACCTGCCTTTACCAGCCTGCTTAGGTCGTCGTTCCACCTTTTTCAGGGACGACCTACACTTTTTTGACGTTGAAGTGATTTATCCCTTGCAACTCTTACTATTTTTCTATCCTCCATCCTATTAATGTGTTCATTCCACTAGTTCTCCTTTTCATTACCCAGTCACTGATATTATATATATATATATATATATATATATATATATATATATATAATATATATATATATATATATATATATATATATATATATATATATATATATATATACAGTGTCCCAGTCATCCGAATCCCTTTGTTCAATGAACGTACTTTTTTGCGAAACATATGTTTAATGCGACAGGCTCGTATTCTGAACTGCTGAAAACTGACGGAGGTTGTTCATATTCAGAATCAGATTCAGAGGAATCGCCAAATTCATTACTCACATTTATTTGTCTATATTCATTTCATTCCATAACAGCATTTTTTGCCTCCAATTCCAGCTCAGCAATAGATGTGACCTTTTAGAAAAACGCCAATCTCTTCGCACAGTCGTTAACGGAATTGACTAATCAGATTAAAACATGTACCAACACGCAACATTGCAATAATGAAAGTGTATTTACGTTTCCTTACGTTTTTTTCTGGTTCTATTATACTATTATGAAGTCCTGCCAGCAGGACGCAAATTCCTTCAAAGTTTCCATATACAGTCCTTCGGGCAGTACTCCAGTTCTCTTGGCAGGACTTTACGATGAGCTTAATTTTGTGCTGCCAAATATAATGTGTTACCAACCGTAAATCTGCCCAATCCCCTGACGTGCTGTCATTGTCTTGGTTATTACATAAAAATATGGCTTATCATCGAATCAATGTCCCACTTAACTTTTATTGTAGCATTTTGACGCCACCACCATCCCCGAATACACCACTGTACTATATTCATCCCCAGCTAACTAACTAACTCCAGGCGTTGCGTGTGTTCTCCGCATAAAATTTCATAGCGTAGACACCCACACGTCGCGCTCGTTCTATAGCTCCGAAACAACTACTAAATATTGGAATATTGGCGTCGGTTAAACTTGCGCTGTCTATAGACGTAGATTATGAAGTTTTGAAATAAGTCCTGCTGGAAGGCTACAAAGTGCTACAAATTCGCGTTTTTCCAGCATCCTACCAGCCGGACATTATTTCCTGCTGGAAGCACGTTATACCCTCAATCATTAATGACGTACATGTGCTGCATGGGTGTAAATTTTCAACATGTATTTCACAATTTTGGTTCATAATTCAGAATACCTTTTTGGTTAAAAACCGTATATCTATATTTTTAAGTCTTTTGCTAATAGCTACAGTTATTGTCGTCAGTAAAGAACCAGACGTTAAGCAACTAAGTTACCATACAAATTTATAAGAAAAAAATGAAAACGCAAGGATAATCCTGCTATAATTTTGTATAAATGGAACGTTAATTCGCTATATTTTAATAGAGTTATAGTTAAGGTTACAGTTGTGTTAATCTGAGGCATACCAGGAAGTTTAGATACATAAAAAACTATTTCAGTCAAAAGCTCAATAGGTGTTGTATGAGATATAACCTAATCTAGCTTTTATCTCTAAACATAGATAATTTTTTGAATTAAACGTTGAAAGATGAGACCTTTAACCACCGTTGTATGTTTAACGGTCTGCATTTGTTTATACTTTAATTTTAATGTGAATAGTTCAGAGTGAAGTTAACTTGGCGTTAAAATTATCACAATAGAACAAACACAGATTAAGTAACACAAGTATTAAAACTGGTACAATGATGTATTTGTCAATGCATAAGCTATGAAAAGGATATTAAATATATAATCACTTTCGTATAAAGTTTCATTTTTTATACAATCTACTGTAACTTATTCTAAAAGTTGTCATTACTTCTAAATATGATGTCAGATGCATAATAATTTTAATTATTTACAAAAAATGTGTCATAACAATCACGTGGATACATTGGACATTTAAAATTAGCGGTTCATTACAGGAATGTAACTAAATGCGTTTTTCCCACATAAAATTGAGTAAAGTATTGTGTGAATTCCAACCGAATGTAGGTGCATTAGATAAAATAAACCAGTTTGAGAGTGTCCGGTGCTAAAAAATTCACGAGACCATACGAGTTCCTAATGTGTACCTTATTAGGAAATGGTACTTCACACGGCCATGAGAGGTAAACGTGTGTATCTCGGACCTGATAGAACTGGTGGAGATTTTACGAAAAACACTTGAAAACGCGACAGCCGCAAAACACTGACCTAATCTCCCACGTTTGAAGGTCGTTCCGAAGTAAACGAAAGTTTTACAGATACAAACAAAACCGTCCCACTATGTAGAATGCCGTGAAACGCTCCTTTCCTTATGAGGCACAAAATCTGTACCTCCCAACAAGAAAATGCGTCACAACACCGATAACTAGTGGAGAATTTACCTCATAAGGTTTCCGAGCTCCACACTGACGCACCCAAGCATGCACGTACGCATGTAAGCTCTCATAAATCGCCGCACTCACGCACACAAGCACCCACGCGCGCACACAGAACCCGCACACACTCGTATACACGGGCACGGACACACGGACACACGGACACACGGACACACGGACAGACGGGGTGACAGACAGATGGACACTCGGACACACGGACACACCGACACATAGACACACAGACACACAGACACACAGACACTCAGACACACAGATACACAGACACACAGACACACAGACACAGAGACACATAGATACATAGATACACAGACACGCAGGCACGCAGCCACGCAGACACGCAGACACGCAGACACGCAGATACGCAGACACAGACACGCAGACTCGCATACACGCAGACAGGTAGATACGCAGACACGCAGACAACAATACACCCAGACAAACATACACACAGACACACAGACACAGAGGCACGCAGACACACACAAACACACACAAACACACACACACACACACACACACACACACACACACACAGGCACAAGACAGACACACAGACACTCAGACACACAGACACAGACACATACACACACACACACACACACACACACACACACACACACACACACACACACACACACACACACACACACACACACACACACACACACATAAACCAATAAACACCCACGCACAGATGCACACACGCAGACACGCAGACACGCAGACACGCAGACACACACACACACACACACACACACACACACGAAAATACACACACACACACAGACGCACACGCACACAAAACGAACACGCACACGCACACACACGCAAACGCGCACGCTCACGCAGGAGCACACGCACAAGCACACGCAAACACACACGCACACGCACACGCACACGCACACGCACACGCACCACGCACACGCACACGCACACGCACACGCACACGCACACGCACACGACACGCACACGCACACGGACACGCACACGACACAGACACACACACACACACACTGAGACACAGACACGCAGACACGCAGATAACGCAGACACACAGACACGCAGACCGCATACACGCAGACAGGTAGATACGCAGACACGCAGACACCAACCACCAGGCAAAACACACACAGACACACAGACACAGAGGCACACAGACACACACACACACACACACACACACACACACACACACACACACACACACATACACACACACACACACACAGACGCACACAGACAGACACAGACACTCAGACACACAGACACACAGACACATACACACACACACACACACACACACACACGACACACACACACACACACACACACACACACACACACAATAAACCAATAAACACCACGCACAGATGCACCAGACACGCAGACACGCAGACACGCAGACACACACACACACACACACACACACACACACAGACAACACACACACAACACAGCACACGCACACGAACACGAACACGCACACGCACACACACGCAAACGCGCACGCTCACGCAGCACACGCACAAGCACACGCAAACACACAACACGCACACGCACGACACGCACACGCAAACGCAGCACACGACACGCACACGCACACGCACACGCACACGCACGCACACGCACACGCACACGCACACGCACACGCACACGCACACGCACAGACACACGACACGCACACGCATACGACACGCACGCACACGCACACGCACACGCACGACACGCACAGCACATGCACACGCACACGAACACGCACAGCACAGCACACGCACGTACACGCACACACGCAGACACGCACACAGACACGCACACGCAGACACGCAGACACGCAGACACGCAGACACGCAGAGCACGCAGACACGCAGACACAGACACAGCATACAACACAGACACGAGACACACAGACACACAGACACACACACACACACACAAAGACACCCAGACAACCAGACACGCAGACACACAGACACACAGACACCAACACCACAACAACCCACGACACAGCACACACACAACACAACACAACACACACACACAGAACAGACACACAGACACACAGACACAACAAGACACACAGACACACAGACACAGACACACAGACACACGACACAAACACGACACAGACACAAACAGCACACAGACACACAGACACACAGACACACAGCACACAGACACACAGACACACAGACACACAGACACAGACACACAGACACACAGAACACAACAGACACAGACACACACAGACACACAGACACACAGAACACAGACACACAGACACAGACACACAGACACAGACAGACACAGACACACAGAACACAGACACAAGACACAACAACACAGACACACAGACACCAGACCAGACACACAGACACCAGACACCAGAACACAGACACACAGACACGACAAGACACACACCACAGACACAGACACCATACACCACACGCACACACGCACACGCACACGCAACGACACGCACCGACACGCAGACACGCCAGACACACGCCGCAACACGCAGACACCACAGCACACGACACCACACCAGACACACCACAGACACACAGACACCAGACACGACACAACACACAGACACAAAGACAGACACACACACACACACACCACAGACACGCACACACGCACAGCACACAACACGCACGCCACACGCAGACACGCACACGCACACGCGCGCACACACACGCACATGCACACGGACACACCACACACAGACACACAGACACACCACACAGACACACAGACACGAGACACAACACACACAGACACACCACACGGACACACAGACACACAGACACACAGACACACAGACACAGACACACACAGAGACACAGACACCAGACACAGAACACAGACACACAGACACACAGAACACAGACACACAGACACCAGACACAGACACACAGACAGACACAGACACAGGACACACGGACACAGACACCAGACACACAGACACACAAACACAGACACACAGACACAGACATCAGACACACAGAACACAGCAACAACACAGAACACAGAACACAGACACACAGAACACAGACACAGAAACAAACACAAACACACACACCCGCACAGCCACACGCACACCACACCACGCACACACGCACACGCACACGCAACGCGCGCAGAGACACGCGCGCAAACACGCCAAACACACGCATGCACACACGCACACGCACACGCAAACACGCACACACCACAACACACGTGGACACGAGAACGCAGAACCAGAGACGCAGACACGCAGACACAGACACGCAGACACGCAGAACCAGACACGCAGACACGCAGACACGCAGACAAAAAGGGACACGCAGACAAAAGGCAGACATAGACACCGACACCACGCAGACACGCAAACACAGACACAAACACAGAACACCGCAACACCAACACACACACACACACACACACACACACAACACAACACACAGACACACACACACACCACACACACACACACACACCAACACAAAACACACACACACACACACACACACACACAACACTGAGACACTGACACACAGACACGCAGAACACACACACAGAACACAGACACACAGACACACAGACACTCAGATACCACAACACAAACTCACACACACACACAAGACACACAGACACAAACACCCAAACACACAGACACACACACACACACACACACACACGCACACGACACCCAGACACCACCGTAACACGCACACACACACGTACGCAGAACGCAGACACGCAGACGCAGACACGCAGACACGCAACACGCAGAACCAGACACGCAGACACGCAGACACGCAGACACGAGACACGCAGACACGCAGACACAGACATGCAGCACGCAGACACGAGACACCACAAAGGCAGACACCAGACACCACCAACACGCACACACACACAACACACACAACACACACACACACACACACACACACACACACACACAACACACACACACACACAGACACACACACACACACACACACACACACACACACACACACACACACACACAACACGAGACACACTGACACAGACACACAGACACCAGACACTCAGTCACACAGACACACACATTCACACAGACACAGAACGACACAGACACATACACACACACACACACACACACACACACACACACACACAGACACACACACACACACACACGCACACCACGCTCACAGACACACACACACGCACGCGCGACACACACGCACACGCGTACACACGTGGACATGCAGAAACGCAGACACGCAGACCGTAGACACGCAGACACGCAGACACGCAGACACGCAGACACGCAGACACGCAGACACGCAGACACGCAGACACGCAGATACTGCGACATGCAGGCACGCAGACATGCAGGACACGCAGACATGCAGACACGCAGACCACCAGACACGCAACACCAGACACACAGACACAGACACACAGACACACAGACACACAGACACGCAGACACACACAGACACGCACACACACACACACACACACACACAAACTCACACACTCACACACTCACACACACACACACACACACAACACACACACACACACACACATACACACACACACACACACACACACACACACACACACACAGACACATAGACACTAGACACACAGACACAACAGACACACACAGCACACACAGACAAGACACACAGACACTCAGGTCACAGACACAGACACAGACACAGAGACACACAGACACACAACAGACACACACACACACACACACACACACACACACACACACACACAGCACACAGACACAAGCAACACACGACCGCGCGCAGACACGACACACACAGACACGACACACAGCACACAGACACGCACACAGCACACGCACACGCACACGACACACGACACGCAGACACGCACACAGACACGCACACGCACAGCACACGACACGCAGCACGCGACGCGACACGCAGACAGCAGACACGCAGACACGCAGAACGCAGACACGCAACACGCACACGCACACGACACGCAGACACGCACACGCACACGCACACCAGACACAGCACACGCACACAGACACGCAGACACGCACACGACACGACACGCACACGCACACGCACACGCACACGACACGCAACGCACACGACACGCACGCAGACACGCTAGCACGACAAGACACGCAGACGCACGCCACACCGCACACACGACCACACGACACAGACACGACACGCACACGCACACGCACACGACACGACACACGCACACGCACACGCACACAGACACGCAGACACGCACACAGAACGACCGCACCGCACGCGACACGCACACGCACACGCACACGACACACAGACACGACACACGCCACGACACGACACACGCACACCAGCACACAGACACACGCAGACACACGAGACATGCAGACACGCAGACACGCAGACACGTAGCAGACACGCAGACACGCAGACACGCAGACACGCAGACACGCAGACACGCAGACACGCAGACACCAGACACCAGACACAGACAGCAGACACACAACAGACACAGACACAGACACGCTCAGACACACCAGACACCAACACACACACAGACACAGACACACAGACACAACACACAACACACAACACAGACACACAGACAGACACACACAACACACAGACACACACACACACACACACAACACAACAACACACAGACAGACACACGACACACAGACACCAGACACACAGACAACAGACACACAGACACACACAGCACACACACAGACACACACACACAGCAGACACAAGACACAGACACAACACACACACACAGACACACACACACACACACACACACACAGACACACAGACACAGACACGACACACACAGACACACAGACACACACACACGACACAGACACCAGACACGACACGCACACCAGACACACACAGACACATAGACACACAGAACAGCACATAGACACAGACACAGACACAGACACAGACACATCAGGCACACAGACACACAGACACACAGACACACAGAACACAGACACAGACAGACACACAGACACACAGACACAGACACAGACACACAGACACACACAGACACACAGACACACAGACACACAGACACAAGACACAGACACACAGACACACAGACACACAGACACACAGACACACACACGACAGACACACAGACACACAGACACAGACAGACACAGACACAGACACAGACACACAGAC
>JARFJB010002326.1:327500-482811 GCA_036346205.1 Vesta saturnalis
GAATTAAAACACAAAAGATAATCGGTCATCTAGGATTTATTGCTTTAATATTATGCAATTCTCCAAATTATCTATCTGAATACCTGCGCATCTGAACTGAAGATAAATAAAACGTAACTTAGTTATTGTTGAAGGAGGCATTTAATGACAGGTTGATTACCTGATGTGCAGAATCAACCCATTGATTATCAAAAATAAAAACGCCGCCGCTGAACAAATTTTCAATCTGAATAAAACAGACAAAACACAAAAACAAGACACGACAAAACGGACAGACACAGAACACCGGACACGGACAAGACACGGACAACACAAAACGGCAGACAAGGACACAGACATACACGACACGGAAGGACAAAACGAACACGGACACGGACACAGACAGATACCACGGACGGATAACACAAAACCGACATGGAAACACGACCCGACACGGAAACGGACACGGACGGACACGATACGGAACGAAAGAATATGGGCCGGATAACTGGGCAAAACATAGACGGATAAAGGAAACGGACAAGCAAACACAGACAAGGACAAGAATGGACACGACACGGAAAAACGGAAAACACGGAACGAAAACGGACACGGACCCTCCAGGAACGGATAAACCGGGGACAAATGTAAACACGGTACGGACAGGGACACGGACAGGATACAGACACAATACGGACACGAAAATAAAGAGGAGCCATAGGGTACCAAAGGGCACGGAGACGGATAGGGATACGAAAAGACGCGGACAGGAGATGACATACAGACAGGAACGGACACGGATAACAACACACTGAAGGACATATAAAAGAAAATAAGAATAACTTGATTAGGTTTTTTGATAATTTAGCAATCATGAAAGGTAAACTTAAACTCATCGTTGATCGCAGGTCTAAATTTTATATTTTGAACCAACAAGAGGAATCAATCAATTAGCGTCACTACATTAAAATATGTTCAGAAAGTTTATTACAAATTGAAAATTATTTGATTAAAGGTGTAAATGTAAAACTTGAAGGAAGCTTCAATGGATTATAATTTATAACTTGGAATACTTTAATAGGAGGATAGAACACAAATTGAAATAACTACTACGTTTCCCGCAAAACAATGAGATTTGTTTGATCAAAATATTTTTGTATTTCAAATTCTAAACCAATATGTAAAATTCACAAATTGATAAAACATTTTAAATGTAATTTTTTAACATACAAAATAAACAGAAGTGTAATTTTTTTTTTTTATGATTGTGGACCTGAACAGGTTAAAGGCCTATGTAAAGCACTCAGGAACACTTAGGAGGATGGATAGAGGAAATGAATTGCCAATAGATGCCTATGAACAGCTACCAAATTTTCTCATATCATAAGTGAGAGGAAAACGGGAACTAGGGAGATCATTCCAGAGTTTAGAAACCGTTAAAAAGTGGATTGGGTTTTACGAAAGATTTGTACTGCATACTGATGATGTGGAGCGAACTGAGTGTTTCGCAAAGATAGCCGAGATGGTATCAAAGAATGTAATTCACCAGCAAATAGCGTTGTAATAACGATAATACAAAGAAAGAACTGAGACCATCCTTCTATGCTCAAGGGACTGTATGTGAGAAGAAGACGGGTTTTTGAGTAATCGTCTTTTGAATACGATCAAGATATCGAGGGATTGGGAACAACCCAAAGGTAGAATTATATTCCAGATGAGCCAATTTGGGCCTTATACAGCAAAAGGAGTTGTCGAGAGGTAAAGTACTGCTTAGATCTGTACAAAACCTATTTTACGAGCAGCTGTTTTGGTAGCTGACAGAAGATGGTCAACCCATGAGAGATTTGAAGATACAGTCATACCCAAAGAGTAATAGAGTCTGAAAACTTGAACTGAATTCATACTTACAACAGGAAATGATCGATCTTTTTTGGGACATAAGGCAACACTGAGTTTTTTAATTAAATTTAAAGATTATTTTATTCGAGAATACGTTGAATGTCTTTGTTGATTGAATTTGCCATTTCAGCTTTAATTTTTTTTGAATAGAATATTATCACATGGTAGACTGAGATGAACTACAGGAAGAGTGCTTCCAAGAAGGAGGGAAAGAAATAAGGTCGTTTTTAACGCAGAAAGGGGCCAAAGGATCCCTGTTACCCACGTTAATGCTAACTTTTTTGAAAAACCATCAACACGACACGTATTCGTCTTTATCAAGGAAACTAGAAACCCAGTTGATGAGCGCATCATTTAACAAGAGGTGAGTTTAAAAACACTTAGAAACTTGGTCAAAGTTTGAGATATCTAAAGCGACTACAATGTTTAGGGTTATTAGTTAAACTTGGGTCACATATGAAAGAAGATCATGTTGAACGATTTGCCAAACCCATATTGGGTCACTAAGGGTTTGTTAGTTTAAAAAAAGTTGTGATTGAAGCCAATTAGAGTTATGAACATTGAAATCGCCTACAAATGAGATATCGCAAGATGGAAACTGAGACAGGAGATAGTCAACTTTCTACTAAGGTAATCGAAGAAGTCTTGAAAGTTGCTGTCATTAGGAGACCTATAAATGCAACAGTAGAATTTCACAAAATTAGGACCAGAATGTTTAAACCAAATCACGTCAAAATTTTTATTTTCTAAGGAAGAAACCCTCTTGCAAGCAATTCTGTCCTTGATGTAGGCACATACGCCTCCTTTATATCGAAAGTTAGAGTGAAGATGGTATTGAGGAAATTGCAAGTCGGGTGACTCAGCTTTCGAGGAGACTTGTGTTTCAGATAGAAACAATATATCAGGTTGTAATTGTTCAAGATGTTGGTGAATAGCATTAAGATTAGACCTGATACCGCGGATGTTGCAGTAGTGAATCAGAAAGTTGATACTTTCGATGACCGAGGTCGCTTGGGCCCTGCCCTCCCGGACATCCGAATGGGGCAGGATTTTACGTCCGGAATTTATAACCCTAGAAACCACAGCCATCTTATTTTTTAATTTGGGACTTTTAATCCGATAGGAAGACAGTGAGGGCGAGAAGGAAGAATAAGGATGAGAATAGATTAGGATGATGGAAAAGGTAACCGGCAGCCCTTGAGCTCAGAAAATCGGAGACCCAATATTAAGGAGCCCATGGTAAGGGTGGTGGTTCCCGGCTGGCATGGAGTATACATGCCACCACCTAATAAAATTTACATAAATTATTTAGATAAATTAGTTAGAATCTAATTCACTGCCGCTGTCTTTATCACTACTGCTGTAATCAACCTTCATCACTTTCACCTGTTTTCAAAAAGTCAGCTCTGTATGTTTCCACAGCTTATTCTTCACGACCAACTGATTTAAATTTATTAATTAATTTCCACACATCTTCAAATTTAAACGTAATATTATTGCTCCCTAATTTTTAACTTGAGCCCATACCTTTTCAATTGGATTTAGCCCTGGATGTTAGGGTGGTAACCTTACCACAGAATGACCATGTTCAGCTATCAACTTATCGATTAAATAATTTTTATGAACTGGTCGATGAAGTTTAATTTACTTAATTTCTATTTACTATAATTCTTAGAATTCATGTCGTCATGTTAATCTCCTGACTTTAATGCATTTGATACGTATCCTTTAACACCACCACAATGTAACATTATTAGGCGTCCTTTTGAAACAGGTGCTTTTACTCCCTTGTCACTGCTGTCATACCATCCATATGAACTCGTATGTGAACTGTAGGTCACTATAAATTATGTTTCTGCCCTCTTCTCTGGGTTTTCTTCATTTTTCTTGTGGTTTTTTTTTGCCCTTATTGTGGAAGTTTCCACCAAGACCTTCCTGTTGACTTTAATCCTCTGCCATTAGAAACGCATATTTTCCACAATCGATCGAAAGCTGCTTAATTTTCCTTTTAAATGTATCACTTCCTCTTGGACAGATGCGAACACATTTTGTATTGTTGGTTTTTGCTTTTGGATATACACAAAATTGTAAATTATTCAACATCCTCATCAAACTTGTGGATGTACTTCCTTCAGGTTTCGATCTGCCTTCCTGTGTAATGCGTTTAATTGTTCTACTGGACATGTCTGTTGCTCCTGCTAATCTTTCATACACAGGGATATTAAAATCTTTTGATTCTTCTTCTCGCTTCATAAATTCATACAATTTATAAATAATTGCACGAGGTTGACTGTGAACAACTACTTCGTTCATGTTCAAAACGTTTACTTGGTAGTTTGGAAAATAAATAACGAAATAATAAAAAGTGTCTTTGAAAAGATTTTGTATAAAACACAAGGAATAAACGGCAAGGTACGAATATAACGTGAAGTAAATAAAGCGAATGACTACGTTTATAAATTAAATAGTAGCATATTTGTGGCATACTTTCGCCGCTTTTGAATCATACGCGCATGCAGGGGCGAGTACCTCGACATTTTGAAATTACTCTACCTCAACTCCTTCCTTTTCTTTAATTATACGTAGTCAACATAAAGTATTATTTAAATAAATTGTATAACAACAAATTTTCATTATTTTCTAATTAGTTCATTACCCAATCTTAAATTTAAAGAGATATAGGTAATATAATTAGGTGTAGAAGGCTATATAACTTTCCCTTTAATTAACCCTAAGTATATCGCGTAATTACATATTGATTATTGTTTATTCCTCAAATATTCTAATAAAATGTAGACAATTACCGGATTGCTATCAGTCTACTAGCATTTTGCAAACGGTAGTCATTGATCAAATAGTAGTTGTGAATTTGTGATTGTGTCTAAAAATGACTAAAGCAAGGAAAAGTATGAGTATTGCAAGAAGAAGTAGGAGCGTGATATTAAAAAGGGCGAAAGAAGCGTAAGTACCTATATACAATCTTATTTTATTGAAATATTCCCTTTGTTATAATTTATTAAAGTGTCCTATAATAAACATCGATAAGAAACTTATTTACGATTCAATATTAGCAAATCCATGCAAGTGGCCCGATATTGTTTTTTATTAGTTTTAAAATGACAGAATATGTAAAAAAAATTATAAGGTAGATTTTGTTATTGATAAATTTCAACAGAAGCTTGCTTCCACCCCCGTTCGGAAGACGAACCTTGCAGCAGAAAGCTTTGTTTTTTTCTGTGAGACAAAATAAATACATAGAATCATTAACTGTTTTATTTTAATTTTTACTGATACGAACACATTATAATTTAATAAGGTACATACATGAAGTACATACCATTTTCGTTATAATCTAAATAATAGTTTGTATTTCAATAGAAATAGGTCCTTGTTAAGGAATTCCTGAAGATCTTTGTGCCCCCGGGTCATTTTAATGAGCAGACGACTATGCTGCTATATGTTCTAATTTCTACCTTATTGAAATCAGAACATTTATCGTTTTTTTTAATGTTCTAAATAGTAAATTATAAATCTACAATTTTTTCAAAAAATTTTAACAGTTCGTATTTCGAAAAATCTATATCTGAATATATGGGTTTTGTTAAAAATATTATCAGTTATAAAAATGTTCCAATTTAATCACTACTGGGAAAAAATTCAATAAACAATTATATAAATTAAAAGTTAAACAAAACCCTAAATTCTAACATTTAGGAAGGTTTCGGTGCTATTTTGACGTTGCGTTTCTCTAAAGTTTCTGATAACTCCATAACAATTTAAAAGTTAGAACGTTTCTAACATTGCTCTTATGGGGGTTTGATGTTACCTAACTATCTATCGAGACCCCCCTTAAATATGCTTATATGTGATAAAGCAAAAAGAAAAAGTAGAACTGATAGGGAGAATAGAAAGGCTAGAAGAAAAAAGCTGACGAGGAGGAAAGAAGGAAAAGAAGGAATAATGTTGTAATAAGGGAGTTGAGAGGCAAGGAGCCAAAGAAATATTTACAAGTCATGATTGAAGAGAAACTAAACTTAAAAGTGGAACTTAAAAAAGTGAAGGTTATAAATAAAGATAGAGAGACACATCATATGATGGTGGTGGAATGGAGGAGAAGCGAAAAATTATGGCGGAGAAGAGGAAACTAAGGGATACAAGAACACATACAGACCGCGACCTAACATGGGAAGAAAGGAGAATATAAAGAGATATAATAAACAAAGCGGGGGAAAGAAGGACGGAGGTAAAAGGTATGGGTAGGATACAGAAAAATGGAGATATATGGAGAAAGCTATATATGGAATGAGAGAACGAGGGAGTTAAGCAGAGAAAGGGGAGAGAAAAGGGGCAACAAAAGTTCAAAAAACTAAAAGAAGAGCCGGGGGTAAAGGGGACGAAAATGCAAAGAAAAGGAAAAATGAGTAATGGAAAAGAAAAGAAATGGAAATAAAGGAAAGCAGGGAAATAGAACAGAAAGAGACTAAAGACCTGAAGATACTGCTCTGGAATGTGGCAGGAATAAGGAACAAATACCATGAATTTTGTGAGTTCGTTAAGGAGCAGGACGTGGTTTGATTGCAAGAGACGTGTATGGCGGAAAACGAATGAAAGATGCCCGGGGATTCTCAGGGGTGGTGCATCACATGGAAATGGGAGGCCAAAGGGGGAATAATAACGGGAATAAGAAAAAAATGGGCGAAACAAGGAGAGAAAAAGAAAGTGAAACAGAGGAGAGGAACTGTAGAAAGGAATATACAGAGGGTGAAATCAAAAATAAAAATAATGACGATATATATCGCAGAAAAATGAAAGAGGCAAGGAACAGATGATACAAGAGAAGGATGATGGAATGATGATAGTAGGAAGGGAATTTAACGCGAGGATAGGGGAAGAGAGAGGAAGACAAGAAAACAAAGGGACAGGAAGAAAACTGACAAAGGACAAAATATTAAACAAAGAGGGAAAAGAACTACGTGAAGTGTGCTATGAAAAGTGGTGGGAAATAATAAATGGGAACAGAAAAGAAAAGTAGAGGAGTATTCATACATAGGAGGGAGAGGAGAATCAATAATAGATAACTTTACTAAGGGTTGGGGAGAGGGTCGAATCGGATCACCAACCACTGGAACTGACAATGGAAGGGGGATTAACAGAACAGCGGAAAGGGAAATTGAGTACATAGCAAAGTCGTATATTCAGAGATCATAAGGAAGTACACGGAAGTACACAGAAAAAATTTGAAAAACAATATGGGAAGGGAAGGAGGTGCAAGAGAGTGTGGAAGAAATGAGAGAGAAGATGGAGGAAGCAACGGAGAAAATCAAACGTAAAAGGTGGAAGGGGGAGAAAACGGGATGAAAGATGTGGTGAGATAGCGAATGCAAGGAGGACAAGATGAAGGCAATAACAGAAAGACAATAGAAGAAAGGTAAAGTAGAGATAGATGAATATGAGATTAAATAGGAGGAAAAAAAACAGAACAACAGATTAAGGAAATAAAAACGGAAGAAAATATTTAAAAAGGAGAAGAAGTGAAGGGGATAGGCATGCCTCTAAGCCTAAGCCTGTTCTCGGTATATAAGGGGGATCTGGAGGACACATTAAGAGCCCAGCAGATATGAGGGTCGGTAGCAGGGAAATTGGAGGTGTGGTTGCTGGCGTACGTGGTCGATTTAGTGTTGGTGTCTAAGGCGCAAAAATAAATTAAGGTGATGATGAAGATGTTGGAAAGATACATGAAAATAAAGGAACTGGAAGTAAACAATGAAAACAAGGATAATGAGATTCAGAAAAGGACGGGGAAGCAGGAAAAGGGAGGGGTGCAATGGACCTAGGGAAAAAGAAGCTGCTGTAGGATAAATTAATAAAAAAATTTGGTGATATATATATAGGGGTGTAAGGAGCAAAAAGAGGTGGACGGACTATAAGAAAAATACTGGAATTGTGGACTGGGACTTGATAAGCAAACACCCGTGTACATCATAAACCAGGAAGAGCAGGAAAAAAATAAGGGTAGCGGCGGAAAGAAGAGTAATAGAGCATAAGGAAGAAATAAGAGAAAGAACGGAGTGTCAAATATTACAGACAAGGAAGCAGAGAATTTTATAAAAGAAACGAGTACGCGAGGGAAGAAGTGGAGAGATTAAGGGAATAGGGAGTAGTAAGAGTAAGAGAGGGCATAATAAGAAGAGATAGGGGCGTACAAAAACAAGAGAGATGGGCAAAAATAAAATAATCTAAATATAATGTACATTATAGAAAGATTAAGGGAGAAAGGATACCAGAATATCTGAAAGGAGAAAGCAACGAAAAAAATGATAGCGTGGTTCAGATGCCGTAATGACGAGTTGGGAAATACGTATTGGATGAAAGAAGAAGAAATGATGTATAAATTATGAGAGGAAGGGATGGAGAATATGAAATATATGATAAAAGAGTGTAGGGAGTTCAGGGACGATGACAGGAGTGTAGAAGATATACCAGAAGAAAAGGGAAAGGGAGCGGGTTGGATGGAAGAAACTTGGAAAAGGAGAAAAGTGATAATGCGAGATTGGGCAAAAGGGAGAAGATAGATATATAGAACAAAATTTTAAAAATGTGAATAGAAGAATTGTATAGCTTTGCAACATTGTAAAAAATGAGCAAATACAGAAGAACTTAAATTTTCTATTAGTATTTAGAATTATTAGGGAATGGTCGTGAAAATTGCAATTTGATAGTGTGCACCGTTTCCGAGATGTAATATGGGGTTTGGTACTAGCAATTCATTGGGCGGCAGTGTGAGGAAAGATTCTTTTTGCATTTTAACTCTTTCGCGGGAAGATTATAGAGACACAAAAAAAAATAAAAACTGATGTGGAGTAGTAACGTTTTTCCCATACGTTTAAAAGATAAACTGCCAAATTTTTTGTCATGGAATTTTTGAAGACATTTCTGTGGGAACAAGACTTCCCAGTACCCTTACATGGCATCACATGTAATAAAACAGTACTGGTTCTGTTTTGAGCTGCATTTCCCCCACCGGCGGTATGTGCCTTGCTTTGGGAAATGCGTCCCAACTTCTTCTCCCCCTTTTATTGCGACTGCTGTAGCCATGTTTAAATTGATGCACTAAAGCAATAAGGTAGACCTTATAATAGACAAATCTATCAAGAAGAAAGAGATCCTATGCCACCATTTCATTGATATTCTACCAATGGAACATCTCTCCTTCCTTTGGTCTAAATTGGTCCAAATCCATTCTTTTCAGTTCCTTTTACTATTGTTTGTTGTAACTTTGGAAGAAATCGCAGTTGTAAGAAGGGCGACAGGTTTATTACCTTGCCACTGCGGTACTTATTGATTGACTGTACTGAAACATAACTTCACCCCTCTATAGTTTGGTATTTGTTTTCATCCTAGATGACAAATCTTTCCTATTATTTCTCACAGTGAGTACACTAGAAATGTCATTTTTATGAAGTTTACTCATAGGACTAACGGAGAATTAACAAAAGCTACTAAGCATTTTTTGCCTCTTATACGTAAACTATTAGATCCCATACCACATTCTCACTCAGTCTATCTAGTTTCTTACTGGCTTTGGTTTTTCCAGTAGAAGCATTAAGTTTCTGCACCATCTAAGCACTCTATATTATAACCACGTTTTATGGGCTTCATTGACATGTACTGAATGATGCTAATTCTACCTCGGAATGCTATCATTAAACCATCAACTGAGAAATTTGAAAAAGAGTTAAACACTTTCATACATTTTCTCCTAAAAGGTTTATATAATTTGACATAATCTCTAATGAGACAAGTGGAAATATCATTGTAATGTAAAACTTTAGCGATTTTATAGAATCTTTTTAATGCCGCTACACCAGAAATACATTTGACACCTAAACATGGGTCAGTAGGTACTTCAAAAACCTTACATACGGTTTTAGTTCCTGTAGTGTTAGTGGATTCCAGGTTTTGTGTATTTTTCTGGTGTGCATGCACATTTGATTGCGTAACATTAGACTGAAGAATGTGATCATCCATAATTTCCTGTAAGTATGGAATCACCTTGTTAGTAAATAAGTTACCACTAGCTGTATGATCAAAAACTACAGACAGAATATTTAGACTCCTGCGTCCACTCACTATTAAGTTTGTTATCTTCGCTGCTCGAAGAATTTTAATTTTTTGAACTTGAAGTACTAGGTTACAAGCTATGAAACTTTTCTAGTCACATTGGTGACATGGATAGGTTGATTGTCAGGCACATTAGAATGAGATGTATCATAACCACTACTACTACTACCTTCAGAACTACCGGCCTTATCCAGAGCCTGATATTTGTCTCTATCCTCATGACCATCATCTGCTTCTGAACTTCCCTCGTCATGATGTGAAATGCTCCAAAGGTTCTTCAGCCAGTTCAGGGTCGTCTAGATCCAATTTCTGAGTAGTAACGCCTTTATAGCATTACTGTTATAAAAGAAGGAACATTTAAAATAATGGCAGTGCAAATTTGGGTGATGGGAAACATACTATTCACATATTTAATCGCTAATTTCAATACATTTAGATCATAATATTGAAATAAATAGGTGCCACAAGTAGTATACAACGATTTTTAAAAGGCTTATTTACTTACCTTATCAAAAAAACTACGAGCAGTTCTCAAAAACCCACGCCTAAGAAATGAACATAACATTCACGGCCAGCGAAATTATCGTGAAAATTCCAACTTGTTAGTATGTACCTACCGTTTCCGAGATGTAGCACGGGAGAAAATTGTTGTAGTATTCTGAACTAAAATTATTAGAGAAGTTATCGCCGGTAATATAACAAGACCTCGATAAATAGTCGACTATTTTTGTTGCATCTAAATTTCAAGTGTATTTTAAACTCAATTTGTCTAGACGTAATTTTGGCATTAATAACCTTTGATTATTAATACCAAAATTATGTCGAGACAAATTGTGAAATTTAGTAGCTAATTTATCGAGGTCGTGTTATATTTAATAAGATTATTTCCTGAGCCAACAACATTTCTATATGTATAAGGAAAAACACACAGAAAGGATATTGTGTGAATAATATAACTATAATTTCAAAAAAATACGAAATTTGTTTATTTTATGTATTTATTATCAACAAACAACAATTACTTAAGTATAGGTAACTTTATAACACCATTAGTAGTGATTTCATTTGAAAAAATTGAAATTTTCGGGTGGATTCTTTGTTGTTGAATGCCGTCCGTTCGGTCACAATTGAGCATGCTGATAAAAATAGTCGACTATTTAGCACCAAGGTGAATAGTCGAATTATTTTATTTTGATTGGCCATATCAAAGCAGTTTCCAAGGACGCGATTGTTAAAAATTCAAATTTTACAGACGATGGAAATAATCGCGACTATTCAACTCACCCTCTCCATTTCAACTATCAACCAATTAAAATTTAGTATTTTTTATATTTGGACCAATCAGAGCACAATTGTACGACAATTAAGCTAGCGGAATTTTTTTCTCTTCCTGTGGAATTTAATTGCCTTCCGGTAAAATGTCAAATTGACATAAACTTTGACGTTTATTTTGTTCGTCAAAGTAATGCAGACTCCGACTACCATCAAAACCACTATATAACCTGCAACTTGTTCTAAATTAAAACTAATTCATTCATTCCTGACTTGTCAATTGATCGTTAATTTTGTTCGTTGAACAGTCTTTTAAATACCCCTCGTGGTCGACGAATTGCATAAATTTTTGTCAAAGTACTTCATCGTGTTTATTGCTTCAAAATTCCTGTCGTGCTAATTCACTTGACCATTTTATATCCAAGCAATAAACACTCATACACTTTGGCAAATATTTTCGGCAATTCATCCGCCACTTGAGGTATTGTATATGAAAATTCTAACTTGATAATATGTTCCGTTTCGGAAATACGAGGTTGGTATTATCCACCGTTTGGACGACAGTGCGAGGAAAAATTGTTTCAGTGTTTTAAACTAGAATTATGAGGGAAATCATTGCGGAAATTTTAAGTTAATAGTATGTACCGTCTCCGAGATATAAAATGAGGATTGGTATTATCAACATGCACGACACTGATTCTTTATGCATCTTATGAGATTTTAGCCGCTGCAACTGTCCACGTTTTCACACTGGTGTTAATACCCCGCATTAAACACTGTATGCAATCATTAGATTATTGACAATATATTTCATAAATTCGTTTAGTTCATGTACATCAATATTCATATGTAGCTGAAATACTAACCGTTTAATATTACAACTGATAGGAATTAATGAAATATGAAAACTCATGATCTCGGTTGGTAGGTAATTATGTTACTACTACGTTACTTGATTGGAATTTTGCATTAATGCGTACTCGTGATCTAAGTTAAATGAACACTAAACCTAATTTTTAATTATTGCTCGAATGGTTTAATGAAATTAAAAGTAAATTGCTTCATTAATGCAATTATGTTCAAATATGAACAGTCTAACCTATTATGCTCTGAAATAAAATGACATTTTAGTTGGAACTGGTTTAGTTTAAAAATAATTCATTATAGACGATACTTACCCTTTTCTAAATAAAAATGTCAAGCGAGTGATTTGGAGGGCGATTTTAGAAACTAATTGTTGTAAAATATTGTTCTTTAATTATGCTACTGAATTGAAAAATAACATTTACGAAATGCGTTCAGTTCATTGGATTAACATATAAGTTGTAATCAAGTGAATTGACTATTTTCATTTTATCTAACAATATTGAGAAATGATTATTTTACAAATATCTTTACCGGATAGGTCTAAAAATATCGATTCTATTAGTAATAAAATATCAACATGGAGAAACTTTATCTGTTGAGAGATAATTATTACAAGCACATTTATCTATGCCATTGTAGTGTGCAAAGGCACCATATCCATATTCCAAATGACTCTCAATGTTAAAATATTATAAAATCTTAAGAGCATAATATTGAACTTATTCGCAATGATGCAAATTTAAGAAAATAATCACTAATGGATGTATATTGACTTCACACGGACATTCCTGGCAACAATTAAAACATTAGAATTTATTTGCCAGTCTAATAATGAATTACTCGCAAAACTCAATTTTGACAATAAAGGATTGGCCGTCTGGTGTTGGGCTACACTGTGTTATGCGAATGAGATAGGATTGGATGAAGTTAAGTGTTGCAGGATAGTGGGCAGATAAACAATGAAACTGGTCAAATTAGAATTAACGAGCTTTGGCAAAGATGGTTCAATCCGTTAATTTGCAAAACTGGGAAAGAACCAGCAAGAAAACTCAGTTTATTAATAAATAAGAAATTTTATGGTACATTAATAAATCAAAGAACAAATAATAGGTCGAGAATACTCATATAACAAAATACCATTAAATTAGGTTAAAGTGCGTACAAAATTTTAAAATTAAGTAACAAAAAAAATGAAAATCAGTTTAACTACACATAAACACAAAAAAAAGCAGTGAAATCACACCCACAATTGTCATAAATAAACCAGAATTAAAATTGTGACAACAAACAATTGGCCTTTATACAACCAATCATGCCGGAATTTAAGTTAACAATAAATCAAATACGAAAATAATAATGCAGGTTAAGGTACATATAAATACAACAAACAGTAAAATTAAACAGATAGGAATAAGGTAACTGCAATGCATTCTAACTGCCTGATAAGGACAAAAAATAGGTAAAGAATTTACACATACAGTATTGTATCGTGAATAAAAGCACAAAAATCCATTCGTTCAATTACAATAAATTACATACATAAAGAAATCAGTTCGTAGACAAACAGTTCGAAAACAAAACCTTGCAAGGATAAGGTGAAAATCAATCACTTACGTTGACAAAGTGGCCAATAACATACCTGCAAGTGAGTGACAGCGTGAGAAACTACAGCATCCCTTTCTCCGCTTACACGTTTATCGGTATATCCCTCTGCATTTAAAAGCTGTAAGAACGGGTTAGTTTAACACCAGCACCGCCGGCTATTGTAAATATCTAAAATTGCCGTGGTCGGTCATTTTGACCTCTGGACAAGAAAGGTAGTTTTGAGATGTATTCTTTATATATTTTACACTTAATTGAGAAATAAACATAATTCGGTATAGTTTTACATGCTATATTACGCTCTACAGATCAAACAAATAACGGTCTTTGTTACACTTCCACATTTTCTACAAACGTATTTGTTACACATTGAACAAACGTCAGCAGTTTTATTTTTGTCATATTTTTTAATTTGGCATTGATGACGTTTTTTAGGTTTCGTTGTATCAGATGTGCTGGTACATGCACCAGAATCTTGTTTCTAAATCAAAATACCCTTTTCTTGGTTCCTCAGCTAGAGTAAAAATAAAGTCTTCTTTTTATTTTACTACCTACGACTTCCTTATAAACTATCCAGGCGTTGATTGTGGCAGGATCTAAGACATTGTAAAACACATGAACTGGCCATCTACGTGAACTAGCTTTCGTAGAATATTATCTAGCCATTTAGTTCAACACATCTACCCCAAACTTTGTTTCATTGTAATACAACACTGTCTTAGGTTTCTTCTTTTTTCCATCTATAGCCCCAGGTGAATTTAGCGTACTTAGCCATATTACATTTTTATTAACTTTACCCTGATAAATTGACAAGGTGCTTTTATCATTTTTCAATACTGTGGTGGAATATAACTCTGCCCTTTCATTCTTGATACAAATTGGTAATTCCCTTCTTGCTCGGTTCACTATTCCTACTATTGTTGCGTTCTTTATTGCCAGCATTGTTGCTAACTTTTGGCTGGCAAAAAAGTTGTCGGTAGTAACATTTCTACCCATATTTAAGAAAGGTTCCATTTATTTTAAAACACCATATTCTGGAAGGGGTTGGGTGTTAGGACGCATTTCATCTTTTCCTAAATAAGTAAAACTATTCAGGAGATATTTAGAATTCGTATCAACAGCTAGACAAAATTTTACACCAAATTTATCAGGCTTATTCGCTATAAATTGCGTAAATCTGCATCTAGTTTTAGGAGGAAACAGTTGTTCGTATACTGTAATGTTTGCTCCTGGAGTACATCAAGCTTTAAAGTTACTAATAAATTTATCCCATATTTGGGACGCCAAAGCAAATTTATCACTAACTAGACGTTCTTTTCGTGTTGATCGAATATCAAATCTTAAAAATTTCATGATTTCACGAAATCGACTGCTTGACATGGTCTCACGAAAAAACTGCGGCCCCCAAGTAACAGACCATAAACTGTCAAGCTGTAATGTTCTTGCGCCGTAAACACCACAAGCTAGCAATATTGCAAGAAAAGCGCCAAATTCTTGAAGAGACAATGACCAGTTTGTATCATCTTCTAGTTGTCGTTTGGCTTCAATTTCAGTACATTTCTGAATGTTTTTTAGCTTTGTGTGATCTATAAACAATTGAAATGCACTTAGCACAGATTTAGCAAACACATTTCTTGTTGATCCAGGAGTATTTCGCATAACATTTCTTTGAACTATACTGCCTTCATAAGGTCCACTTGATTTCACAACTTCCCATATATCATTACATTTGGATGATTGCTTACTCCACACATGTAAATGCATGTAATTTTTTAGTTTTTGATGGTGTTCAATGTCATCACTAATTTGATTAGATGTAAAAGGATCAGAAGTGACATTATTTGCGCTGACATCAGATTCTTCACTTTGTTCACTACTTTTGTCACCAATAGGAACCGCTTCATCACTTTCACCATTTTCGTAGTGGTTATTTGCTTTTTCGGATTTGCATTCAGATAAGTTTTCCAACTCCGCAAGATAATCCAAATCCTGTAGTTGTGTAAAACCGCGGGAAGACTTCATTTTTTTTACTACGAAATTAACCCCGTAATAAGTACAGAAGTATCTCCCAAGAACGTTCACTTGCAACTAATCTGAAATCTCAAAGTACTTGAATATATAGATCTCTATAGAAACATTATTTGCAGTTTTCATATCTCGGGCGCGTAGGTAAGAATAGCGAAGATTATTCATAATTTCGGACACGAAGTTCTGACTCGCAGTAAACTCCTAAAAATTCCCACAATAATAGTACAAAACATTATTTTATCTCAACGTTGTAATTATTTGTGTTGTACGACCTTGAAACAGATTATGAATATATGAACGGTAAATCTAGAAAAAGCCATAATACCTCAACACCGCAACACTAAGCACAACGGAGAAACAACATTTTAAGAAGACACGCGGTCAGATTGACCCCCCCGGCCGTTTTAGTGTTAGTTGGCAGCTGAAGCCGTGGACAACCAGTTTCTAGTTTTGTGAAATCTGGCGTAAAGATGGATTTTGGCTGTTTTAATGGCATCTGGACCCGTTTCTGTAAATCCCGGTATCGTTGGATAACAGTTAACTGAGGTTTATCATACCACGTTTTTCCACGCATTACGTCCTCTACGGGAGCGTAAATATTAGTTAACAGTTCACAATTCTATCCCATTCCAGCAAAGAAATGAAGACACTTTACTGCCTGACCCGGTGTACTTTTTCTACTCACAGATTTCAACTTAATAAGTGTGCCTGTGACATGGCGTATTGGCAATTAAATTAGTACCGTTGTTATCAAGAGACAATTCTGTGCGATTCAACATCTAGTGACGACTAAATAGGATCTTCTTGCAAGGCAATGGCCGATTTCTAGTAGGTTACACCAGGTTGTTGAATTGCTTGCTACGAGCTGTAATCTACATTCAAATACCTACTTAAGGTTGAATATAATCCTTCAATTGCTCGCTTAATCAGCCACACTTAACGGGTTAAGATACGCGGTTTAAACTCAAGACTGTGGCGATTATTTGTATATTAATTTTTGAAAAACTCAACACAAAAAAGGACAAATTTGCGTTTTCAATTTTTACTAAAACGGAAACGACTCAGTCGAACTTCCAACTGCAACTAACCGGTTATACCAAGATTTACCCCCGTTTTAAAAAATTTTAGAAAAAACAGAAAGTATTACGTGGGAATATTTTCATACTTATTATTAGAAAAAACTTTTAACATAAGTTCTGGCATTGATATCTTAATTACATACATCTCTCAATGCACCTTATTTAGTAGAAACAAAAAGCTAATAGGTTAATGAATAACAGTGTTCTTTTGTTATAAAAAGAAAGGACTTAAAAGATAGCTAGTGCTACCGCCGCAGGTAATTTCTAGTGGCTTTTAACAAATTCTTTACATTTGTAATAAAATTTACGTTTATTCAGGCAACTTAATATGCATTGCGTGCAGCGTATGTTGCATATCATAGTTTGATAAAACACGCATTTAATTATGTTTTCTACAAACTTCAAAAAATGACGAGGTTCGCGCATTGATAACAATATGCGAAATGTCACTACTTTTGATTTTCCTACGTTACCATAACAACGTGCGCGAAATAGTGTGCGAAATACATAATGCGCGCACTACATGTAAACTCTATGAAATTATTGTATTTTAACTTTTATGGTCCTCAATCAAGCAAAAATTCAAGAAAAAAATAATTTATTTCTAAATGTTTAACAATATTAACACCTGTTTCAAAGTATGACAAAATTTTACACTACCTTATTTTATTTATGATTTACAATGTTAACATTAATGATACAGCTAGTACACGACCCAATATTTATTCCTAAACCAGATAAGTCAGATTCAGCTCGTGAAATTGGAGTTTTGGGGGTTGGAAAGCTATCCTTTTTGACGTGGAGGCAATTGCCGTAGAGGTGATAGCATCTGTTCCTGAAATTTTGCAGTCCAAAATTTTGTTTAATATTTCAATTTTATTATTGATAGAATCTTCTACGTATCCTTCGGATACGGTTGAAGATTTCCATCCCTCGTGTCACTTCAAACTACGTATATCGCCCCCCGCATTAGCTAGAAGTGTAACAGTGACCAGTGCCGGCATCAAAATTTGGTAATTTTAGGTATTTTGCTATTAAGCTAGGCATATTTCCAATACAATTTATTCCGACAACTTGATTAAAGCACCTTTTATTTTTATACTTAAAAAACAATACGACTGATACCATAACTCGGTCGAAGAGCAGCATATTTTCAGTAAATGTCAAAATAATCTAAATTTGAAACTGTAAAAATTCGTTGTCTATTCGTTTTTTGTGTCGGGTACTTTAACAATCAAAATGGAATCTTTACCTTCTATGTCATCGACCTTCATTTTGGCGAGGTCATTACGGCGGCAAGCATCCGAAATACCCAGTATTAAAACAACCTAAAAGGAAATCCATGACGATATTAATCATCAAATAGGTTTCATCATCTGCCTCTCTTATGAATTGATTAACTTTCTCTCGAGTTAATAAAAGTTTGAGACTTTTGCATTTCAGGCACTTTTACCTTCACGTTTATTTTTTTATTTTAATGTTACTGTTTACACGTTTATAAACGTCTAGGCAATTAACTATTTTACCGTTAATCCCATTTACGGTATTAGTACGATTGATCAAGAGTGAGATTTATTCATTTGGGAATTATAAATCATACAAATCCAGATTTATTTCAACCCTGAAGTAATATTATGCAACATTTTCCAAAACGCTGACCGAGCATCCAGCCATTTCGTTATCTACAGTGTGACCAAAAATAAGGTATTCTGATTCCATTAATTACTCACAACATTAAGTATTCATTAGGTTATAACGTTACTAACATTAGCATTAGCAAGTATTTCCGTTTATAATTAAACATGGGTTGCGCAGTAAAATTTGTTATTGTAGAAATTTTCTTTTAACTTTATTGTATAATGGTTTACTTGTTTATTCCATATTTGAAAACAAGTTGGCGTCCGAGTATTTAACAGTTAGTTTCAGAAAGAAGCATTCTCGATTTTAAAGCGAATATATCTAGCCTTAAAAATACTTTTGACATTTATTTACTCAAACATTACACAACCCCAGCTACAATTTCATTTTCACGACCATTGGTAATGCGATTGTGTATTCTATAAAAAGCAGATTTGTATTATTCTAAATACAGTAATCACAGTCTTCGCCTTTCAATTAAATCTTATTTACGACCAGTTTGTTGTAAACCTCTGTATTCCAACCACCATTTTGATTCTCGTACAGTGTGATCCTCAATTAAGTGACTTTTTAATGTAGTACCTGGTACCTCATTAGGCAGTAACTTAATAAAGTTCATTTTTCTCTCTTAAAGATAAATACTGGTTATTGTATCTCAAATAAGCACTAATAAATTAACTTAACCTATTGATACATGTCCAAATGAAAACAAGCCAATCCGTACCACAAAAAATGTATAAACCACAAAAATATGAAATTATGGAATGTATACAACGTTTATAAGTTTGTGATAAATAAAGAAGTTTAACAAACAATTACCGGTTAGATAAATTATAGGTTATGGTAGCCAAATAAAAATGTTAAATTAGAATTAGTTAAACTACAGGCAGCTTGTACAAACTAAACGTCTAGGATTCCCTAAAAGTACCGTCAGGGGGAGGAACTTGCCAACCTCCTATTCCATTCCAAAAGGAAAGTACAATTGGTGGTAATCTGCCTTATACGCAAACGCAATTTGACGGTAATCTTGGTCACGTGTAAATACTATCATTAGATCAACCAGTAAAAACATTCTGGGAAATCGATGATTGTGAATTACAAAATATCTTAAATTTGAAACAATAAATATGGGAGGAATTATTTCTCAATACGTATACACGCGATAGATCTGGTCGGTTCATAGATAAACTCCCTTTTAAGCCTAGTTTAGGCGACTCACACGACCAAGCTTTAAACGTATTCTATTATTTAGAGTGCAAACTAAATAGAGATCTGAACCTCAAAATGGAATACTCAAATTTATTAAAGGAATGCCTATAATTGGGACACATGTCAAGGATCCCCTCCGACAACACAAGTTCAGAACAAGATTTGGTTTTTTACTTACCCTATCACGCAGTAAGTATATAATCTAGTGTTACTACCTGACTGCGAGTGGAATTTGACGGCTCCATGAAAACTTGAAATAGAGTAAGTTTAAAGGATACGATTTTTATTGGTAAAAAAAATTGATGATGATTTAATACTAATTTTAATCCGTTTTCGACTTTTTAAGTACACGTTCTCTGCAGACTTAATGAAAATGTACAGAGTCCGAAGATCGTAATTTCCAAAGTATTTTTTGGCATAATGCGGCAAACGAGCCGTTGCAAGCATTTGCTCTTAATACAGTCACCTATGGTACGGGACAGGCTGCATTCCTAGCAATTCGATGTTTCCAACAATTAGCTGCAGAAGAACAAAAAGGAAGTCCTCTCGCACACGATGCGATCCTGAATAACTTTTACGTTGACGATTTGTTAACTGGCGCTAACGATCTTAGCCAAACAGTTAAGTTACAAAAACATTTAACTAAGACGTTAGCAAAAGAAGGGCTTGACTTGCCTAAATGGGCGGAAAATAAACCTAGATTAATACCATAAAAAACTATTCAATATAGAGTAAATTTATACAAAGACCTACATACAAAAGCATTAAGGTTAGTGTGGGACGTCAGCCAAGATGCTCTTAGGTACTCCATGAAAGATTTCCAAAATATAAACGTTACCAAGCGAACTATACATTCGGAGTTAGCTCAACTATTTGATCCTATGGGATTAATAAACTCGGTTATCATACCCCCAAAAAATATTCTTCATGGACTATGTTCCTCAAAGGTTGACTACTTTTCCAGATGACATCGTAATTAAATGGAAATAATTCGTATCACAACTTCCTAATCTGAGGGAATTAAGAATCGATCCAAAGTTAATTAATAATTATGAAACTACTCAGACATATGAATTGCACTTTTTCTGCGACTCCTCTCAAATTGCATACGGGGCCTGTGCTTATTTACACACAATTAACAGTATACGTCAAATCGTCCACAAATTCATTCGATATCTTTATCGCGAAAACCCACGAGAGATTACGGAATCCATGGGGCAGACCAAGAGTCGAGCCTAATCAACTGTTCCTGGATTGTGGTATTGACCTTCCCGGACCACTTTATTTAATACACATACAGCCCGTACATGATTTAACTACTCAAGCCTTTATCAGATAAATACGTTGCGATAACGCCACCAATTTTAAAGGTGCGCAAATGGAATTAAAAGAATTTAAATCTGCTTTTTATAATAATAACAGCGATTCGCTAAACAAATCTGCTGACTTAGGTTTAACCTGGCACTTCATTCCTCCCGATCTCCCCATTTTGGTGGGATTTTGGAAGCAGGTATTGACTTTTCCAAACGCCTTCTTAAAAGTATGTTAAGAAACGCATTTTTAAGTTATAAGAACATGTACACCCTACTTGTTAGCATCGAAGCGATCCTTAATACTCGCTCTCTCTCTCTCTCTCTCTCTCTCTCTCACTGCTCTCTCAAATTATCCCCAAGACCTTCAAACCTTGACATCCGGTCAGCTTTTGATTGGCAGTGCACTCAATTCTTTACCAGAGCCAAGTCTTGATGAGATCAACATCAATCGTTTATCAAGATGGCAATATGTAGAGAAAATACCACAGGAACTCTGGCATCGATGGTTTTCGGAATAGTTTGCCAGCGAAATGCAAATGGAACATCAGTGCATTCCATTTCAAAATATTAGTTAGTCTTAATACGAAAAGAACATCAAGCTCCCTTTCAGTGGTCTGTGGGGCGCATAATTGAATTACACCCATGGCAGTATAAAGTGACCCGTGTAGCGACATTGAAAACTAATCGAAACGAAACTGTGCGTCGCGTTGTAGTAAAGCCATGCGTTCTTCCCATAGACGACAATCATAGTGATTAGTGACTAATTGTGTTGCTCATAAATGGCACCTGTTACATACCATAGTATAATTAGGGTGGAAATATTTTATAGTTTGCATAAGACAAATCCGTTCAAATTCTGTTTGTGCTAATTTGATACGTTGTGATAAAATATGTTGTGTACGTTTTATTTAAAATGGAAAAGGTATTAGTAATTTTCAATGGGGGTGACTGTGTTTAGACCAAATGCAATTGTACAAATATTCCTTTATGAAACCAGGTATAATCAGAACAATTAGTTTGACCTCGAAACTCCTGCGTTGCAAGAAAAACAATTAAACGTCTGTTGTTATTGACTCTTTGTTACGTTGGTTTCACTAAATATATATATATATATATATATATATATATATATATATATATATATATATATATATAAATGTAGACAAATCTAGTTTTGTCTAGACAAGATACGAAATCACAGTCCCATTCGCGTTTAGGCTAGAATTAACAAACATTTCTATATTGGTCTAAACATAACGGGATTTGTCTAAACAGAAGCCACTCAGTAGAGGAATCTGTTCCACGGCCTGGGAACACGTGAGAATTTGGCAGAAATGCTTATCTAGTTTAAATTAGATAAACAAAGCAACTGTAACCAAAAAAAATTGCATCATAATTTAGTTTAGATTAGATAAACAAAACTACTGCAACCTAAAAAAAAATTGCACCAGCTGGGAATCGAATTGTGTGGCAAACGACTACTATGCCAGAACTGCTCTACCATTATGACATTGGAACCGTTATTTAAAGATGTATGTCGCGTGCGCGCAACTATTTGGTCTAGAAAAATTTAGAAATGACTAAGTTTCTTAGACAATTCGCAATTTGTCTAGACAAGATACGAAATCACCATATATATATATATATATATATATATATATATATATATATATATATATATATGTAGGTATCCACTAAGAAATGGTTTTTCAAAACTCCACCCCTAAGTGGAGGAAACGGGGGGTTGAGTTTTTTTGTGAAACTTTTTGGTCGATTGACTCAAAAATTGGTAAAGATACTCTTTAATTAAAATTATGAGACGCGTGTATCACAACATTTTAATATTGCCCCCCACGCCCCACACCCCCCCATTCTGAGTTCTCAGCAACGCGCGATGGGTACGGCGGTTTTTAAATTCTAAGTTTTTCTTCAATTTTAAGTTCAGTTTTAAGAACGTACATTTTTGTGCTCGCAAAATATATTACCGCGTGTGACTTTTATCCTGCCGGTCTATATTACTTGCGGTGTTTTTATGGCTTATACTTGTCAGTAGCAAGTTGTTCACTTACCTCAAGTAAAATATAATAAATAATTCATAACGGATCCTTTTGCTTTCCAATATAATCAGACAAACACGTTATTACCCCCTTTTGTCCTTTTTGAGTAAAATTCGTCGTATAAGTGCACATTGTTGCTTTATGAGTTTTTAGGTTGTGGATACCAAAAACATGTGCCCATAACTGGCTAACATAATATTTGTCTTGTGCGTTAGTTACAGCCAAACGTTTTTGTTTTCATAATCAGAACACTAGTTTTTCAGAAGCATCTGCTGAATTTTGAACTTCGACTTTTTTTAAAGTATCCTCATTATATTTCAGTTATACTTCCCCTATATTAGCTAGGTATTTTGTACAGGTGTCACACACCTCCTTTCTTAGTTATCCAACGGAAATGTTAAATTTCTCATTTAATACCTTGGTAAAAATTCCGTATTAGATTTTGTTTAAGAATGCACATTAAATTTCCCCTGTAGTTTAGTGATAGATAAATTAAGGTCAAGATATTTTCTTTGCAGCTTATCAGATCTTGTATAGTACGACTCTCTAGACGGTAATTCAGCAATAAATTTTGGTGTTTTGTTTGGCCTGGTGGCGTGATGGCCTCTGTTGTGCACTGAGTGAGCAGCGGTTCTAACTTTTTTCTTTAATTTAGATTTAACCCTTAACTGCTGACATCTCATTTTATGACTATAACGCTGACATGGAGTCTGGAGGACTCCACAAAGGGAAAAGCCATTTTTTCCTTAATTTTATAAAAATTAAGAGTTCACATATAAAAACAACAAAGTTTATTGCTTAAGAAGAAACATGTTTACAACAAAAATTCTAATAATATAATTTTTTTGGATCATTTGAGCAAAAACGGAAGGTATCTACAATAAAGCATTTAAAAAAAAGGTATTTCTTATACAATTAAAATTAAGCAAAAATGGATCTGAAATTAGTTTTTGGTGTCCAAAAATGTAATAAACAAAGTTGAAACTAATTCAAAGAAACAAAAATATAGTTCTAGTATTATAAAATAAAATTCGTGCAGTATATAAAGTTGACTAGCCATATTGTCCTATTTACCATAGTTGCACTGACATAACTGCCCTGAAAACATCTCTTCCTTTACCATTTGGAGCAAAAAGACTACGTACATCTTTATCATTCGATTTGAATATGGATGTATAGAGCAACAATCCCAAAAACGCTTTGAATTCCACTTCATCTATATTTGCTAATTCTGGTTTATTTTTTCTTTTATATGTATTTCTCATGTTTTCTAGTTTTTGGTTAGTCCACTTAATGACTAACTCACACATATCCTGAGAAAACTGAATTTGAAAATAGGTGGAAGCATTATCTTGGTCAGCACGACGTGCCACTGGCAAATGCATAATATTATGTTGTGGAGTTCGTACGTTTCGGGTTGGCTCTATTTTACTCCATTTATATCGATTTTTTCCGTAAAAATAAGCCTTTTTTGTTGCTTCCAAATTTTTACCTGAAGCATATTCTTCTTCCAAATTGTTTTCAGAATCAATTTCTTGCTGAAAATCGTCCTCTTCAGAATTTAGTTCTTGCTCACTACAAGAGTCATGTTCACTGAGTATAACACTCTCGTCTTCGTTCTCAGTATCACATATGTCACTATTCGCCTCGTCATACCATTGATTACAAATTTCCTCGAAATTTTGATCTAAAATATTCACGGATCGTGAAGAACTAGCCAGGATCATATATTCAAATATATTACACACACACTGACATGGAGTCTCCCAGACTCCTTAACGACTATAACTCGGAAACCAAAAAATTTACAATAATGTCTTTTTAAGGCCTCAAACTAGACTGAAAGTTAAGAAGGTACTGAGAGCCAGGCACTTGTAAATGCATTTGAGTGGGCGTTACTGATCAAAGTACAGTGGGCGGAGTCTGATAGACTCCATGTCAGCAGTTAGGTTAAAAATCCCTTGGAGAGCTAAAAAGCCCATTGACATAAAGAAGCTTTTCCGTTTTCGGAATTAAGTTCATAAGAGAAGACTGCACGGCTTTGGCACACAATATCGACTTTTCTTGTCTTTTTACACAACCTTGCAAATAAATTGTTTGTTCTGTATGGGTAGATAAACTACAGTACCGTTCAAAAGTATTTGTCTGCTCTAAAGCATTTAATTTAGATGGAGACTTTCATCTCCAGTTGCCAATTTCACAACGTTTTTTTCATTTACTTAAGAAGTTTCTGTGATTTCTTGCGCCGATTATGTTAATGATAATCATACTCGCTTCCTGAAATTACAACTTCACTATGATTGTAAAATAAAAATGTAGCTTTATAACTTTAAAATGGTTTTTTGAACTAAGGCTTGGTTAAGAAAATGTTCAATATATCAATACTAGTTTTAATACAATATTGTAAAAATTAGACCTATTTTTACCAATATCAGATATTTGTTGAACGATACTTCGGTAAAATATCCGAAACCACAAATCTATGCTACACGCGAGTTTTTACTGTTTACCAACAAACTTATAGGTTAGGTGAGTTAGGTCAGAAGCAAACAGCGGCTACGCCCATGAATTGAGACATTTTTTGAGACTTAGCAACTTCTAGCACTGAAATTTTGATCAAATAAAATTATGAAATAAGCTGTTTTACTCAGTCGGACGCTTCTTACCACAAATCTTCGTTAACGCATAGCACATAACTCATAAGTATGAAAATGTAAACTTTCACCATCATTGCACATAATTAATGCACTTATCTTTTGGGGTTAAAATGGTGAATCTTTCTATTTATATTTATGTAATTCTGTACGTTTCGATAACACTTAAATTTATTGTCCTGAGAAGTAGTAAAAAACCTTTTAGGATTGTATAAGGTGTTAGAACGATTTTATGAAATATGAAAAATGAAAGAGTCAAACATAAGACATAAGAAATAAGAAATCGTATAGACGGCACCATTTAATTTCACAAAATATGGATTTAGCTGCTTTTTGCACTGAAGCCTTCAACTAATTTACAATTTTAAGATCTACAAGTCGATATTTTTATGTATTTCTAATATGCAGCTATTTCAGAAATGTTTGATAAAAACCAAAAATTGCACCTAGTGAACCACTCTCACCACCGGCTGATTTCATTCAAAATTTCATCAGCCCCAGAAGAAATGAAATCAAAAAATTAATAATTAGGTTTATTTGGATACTGCTGCTAATTTGCTATAGACATAAAAAAGGTGTTGCGATGGTTTTGGATACGTTTTACTTCTGCACCTGCGCATTAGTCTGGTTCTTAAATTGTGTGACAAGTTTTTAATTCAGCATTATTGAACTGAATTTATTTATAAAACATATTTTGAATAAAAATTCCTACTTTCTAATATAATTACGGCATTAGGGGTAGGAGGTATATTGAATAGTACCATTACTGTACACTCTACAGTACTGTTAAGTTACTGTTACGGGCAAAACTTACCGTTTATACTAATGTTTAGTGTATGTCTAAGAGCACAGTTTTGGTCAAATTGCATACAAGTTAATCACTTCAGAATAAGAGTAATACAATCAATTCCACCTTAAAAAATAAAACTGATCGTTTAAATTAGCTACCCCATAGTTCTCCATTTTTGGTTGTACGGGATTTAAGTATTTCAACGAAATAGTGTAAGATGCTTTCAATATTGGCATTTATCAAAGTAAACTTTAAAATACGAATGCTTACTAACAACTCTCTACGCAGTTAGGACCGGCTCACGCACAGCCATTGCGCCATACGAGCTATTAGTTTGTAAAGATCCAGATCCTTATCCTAAAAACTCAAAGGTCCAACTTTGTCCTAATTAACTTTCCTTAATTAAATCCTATAAATCCCCGCAATTTTATTCCTACATGTTCAAAATCTGCCAATTGCGCACCAGTCCCACCATTTCAAATCCCTGCTAATAAAATGTACAAAAATACTTTCCTTCCATCCGACTCCGCCCCCTTAAAGCGACCGCATACTTAAATACACCTCAGGGCAGTCAGAACCTCGGTATCGAACGTAGGCCTCTTCTCGCGTAAGAGCTTTTGTGATTTTCATTACAAACCTCTTAATTCCAAAAAAAAACTCATTGTTATGGCATCGTGATTCTTCGCCACTTCGTAGTTAGATTTGTCACTGCTCGTATACAGATAATACGAAGAAGCGGTCATCGGTAGAGGAGCCAACAGCCTAGCAGCATGCAGGAGCCACCGGAATACAACAGTAGCGAAGAACGAAAATAAAAGAAACATCCAACACACCGCCACCGCCAAATACAGGACCGTCGTCAGGTAAAACAATAGGTACCGCTTAATAAAAATATTTTTTAATTGATTTTAACTTATTGTTTTATTTTAACACTTGTTTTCCTCATTTTTCTATTTGGGTCTCTGATTTCCAAGTCTTTATTCCTGGAGGTGTGAGATTGCACCTCGGCGGAGACCCGGCTTTTCTTTAAAACAACTCCTTTTTTTATTTTTTCGAAACCTAACAACAACCGCGATGGTTAAGTACTGTCGCCACCGTGCTTCCGTAACGGTTGTATACCCAACCCCGACGTCGCCCGTCAACCCACATCTGCACACACAGCACACACTTACGCACACACCCTCGCCTCGCCACCACCATCCTCACGTACACAATCCCGTTCAAGCGCCTCATCCATTTCCACCTCATACACACATTCCTACATTTCCACACGTCCCACTGCCTCCACCAAACCACACAAACCCGCACAAGCACACAAACCCGCCCCCTCACCCACAACCTTCCAGTCACCTGTACCTGCCGTGATTTGTACAGCCGCTTCTCCAAGGACTAATTCCAACCGCTACCAATCCTCGAGGTATTGCATCCGCAATATCCCGAAATCTATAACCACCCAGAAATCTCTATTCAATTCCCTTAAACCCCAAAATCTTCCCTGGTTAAACTTAACGTTTAACCACAATCACACCTGTCTCTTAGAAACCTCCTCTCCCTTGCTGGATGGTACACAGCTTAGGCTGCGACACCATTTCGGCGAACCCACTATAAATGGCCCTATCCCAACTACCTAATCCCCGTCTCTCCAACTCCAACCCTAGACCTCCCTCGTTTTCCTGAGTGATTCGTCACGTAGATAAGGACATCCTAAAACCCGACATCCTTAATCCGCATCATCACCGATTCCAAAACTACCCTAGAGTACCACCTCGCACGCCGTGTCGACATATTCGGGCGACACTATAGTTGCGAACCCTCCCTTATCCCCCAACCTCTCCCCAAGTATTGCTCCACTTATGTACAGGTGGGGCATACCGCTGGCGAACGCCACAAATCCTCCTACTGCAAATCCTTGGCTAACAGAAGGTGTAATAACTGCGGGGAAGCTCACCCTACCTATTCCTTCAAGTGCCGGAAGTGGCGGGAACCTCCCATTTCCCCGTCGAAGATGACATCAATCGAACCCCTCCTGTCTTCCGAAGAGTCCGACTCGGAAGACATAGCCCATCTTAAACTTACTCCCGATATCGAATACCTTACCATCAAGGACTTCCTGCAAGCCCTTACCCACTCCCTCTTCCAAATGTTCCCGGAACGATGAACTAGGGTTGCCCGCGTCCTAGATTCGCTATCCCAAAACTTCGTCCAACGGAGTATCAACACCTGCGTATCTGGTACGCGGATGAAGGTCGACGTAATCCGCCAACCCAATCATTATCTACTTCCTGAATAGATATCCTAGCAGGGACAGTTAATGTCAGGGGCGTTCGTCGGGAACGCCCCTTACTTACACACACACATACACACACACACACACACACAACACACACACACACACACACACACACACAATATACACATACTTTCCATCACGGAAACAAAACTCACAAGCAGACGCACACTTAAATTAACTCCTATCACAGATTCCTAACAATTTCCACCACGGAACCGCCCTCTTAATAAAAAATTGCTTCCTATCCACTCATTTTCAGCATCCTCCGCACCTACAGCACCTCGAATGCGTTGATGCGACGGTGCACTTTTCCTATGACTTTTAATCTACACCCTCCCTAATGCAGCTATCCTAGGTGATTTCAATACCCGACACATCCAATTCGGTGACACCGCAACGGTAACTGGTTATCCTCCGCTCTGTTACAGTTGCCGCTTTTGCAAATCGCCAACATACTTCGTTCATTTAGGTGCCTCATTATCAGATGATATATTTTTTGAACCTATAGCTCACTATTTCGATCGTCAGTGCTTTCTAGCCACTACGATCACATCAGATCATATGCCTACAAGTCAAAACTTCCTACACACAATCTTCAAACGACCTAAGATCTCGAGAGAGCCATTAGAGACATAAATTCCGTAATTACGGAAGCGGTCGATATCTCTGTCCCACTAAAAAACATCGACATCTACCGAAAACGGCTCCCATGGCACATCGTGAACTGGATCAAAGAGAAAATACAGATCTATCGTCAATTCTCGCGATCTAGGGATTCGGACTTAATCAGGCGAGAAGCCCACACATGGGGAAGACTCTTGAACCAAAGCTTCTTCCTAGCTAGTTTATAGAAATGGTAAACTCTTATGGCAACAGTTCGATAGACTGACCAGAAGGAGAGTCAACGCTAAATTCCACCTAACCGACCCGCAGGGCAACCTAATCTGCCCCGACCAAGGAAAGTCCGATTTCTTTAGTCACCACCTAAAATCAATTTTCCGATCCCGATATGACCTCCAATTGGATAACCGGTTCAGGGCACTCATCGAGGGTCGCCTTGAAGAATTTCGCAACCTTAACCTTCTTGAAATCTTACTCAATAACAAGACTTATTTTTAAGCCCCCATCACAACCGACCAAGTCCCCACATATTTCAAAAAAAAGGAAAAATCCTGCCACAGGCCATTACGGCCTAAACCGAAAAATCCTCCGCCATTTACCCGACCCAGCCCTCCGATTACTCTCCAACATCTACAACCAATGTTTAATCGTATCCCAATTCCCGACGGACTGGAAACCGACCTCCGCCGTCATGATACACAAACCCCACGCCCACCTAACCTCATCCTCTTTCTATAGACTCCCTTCTGAGTTGCCTCGGAAAATGCGTTGATCAGATTCTAGCCTGGCGACTAACGGACCACCTCGAATTTAACAGCCAATTCGGCTTCTGTCCTAACCGAAGGTGTCACGATCCCTTGTTAAAGCTGCTTACAGAGACCACCGGAGCATTCAATCGCAAGAAATTCAATCTGGCTGGGTTTCTGGACATTAAGCATGCTTTCGACAGAGTCTAGCACGCCGGCCTCCTGCACAAGATCCTTAACCTCAACATTCCCGACCCCTTCACCAAACTCCTACTTTCGTGCCTGACCAATCTATCAGTTCAGGACAAAGTAAGGAAAATCTTCTCAGATCCTTTCCAACCTACAGCAGGCGTACCGCAAGGTTCTGCCTTAGCCCCCACCCTCTACATTATAATCGCATCAGATATTTCCGAAGTTACATAACCCGGAGTAGTCGTTGCTTAGTTTTCGGATGATACCGACTTGTGGATGGTTGATCGGAACAGCGAAACGGCCTCTCACCTCACGTCCAAAACTCTTTGGAACATCTCCAAGCGGGCGAACCGGTGGAGAGTCTCCGTCAATCCTACCAAAACCCAAGCAATCCTCTTCCGGTATCCTAATTACACCGAAGATAAGTTCCCAAAGCTTGCCTCCAGAAATGTTTCACTCACCCTAAATCAAGAAGGATTCACACTCCAAGATGAAGTCACCTACCTAGGAATCCTCTTTACTAGAACCCTCAATTGGCTCCCCGATGTAAAAAGAACTCAATAGGATAAAAAGCCGCGCAAACCTACTGGACGCCCTCCGGGTGGAATTAGGGGTTGCCAAAATAAAACACTTCAACACACCTACAAAACATACATCGGTCCTGTTGTGGATTTCCGAGCACCCATATACACCAATATAAACCCTAATAACCTTTCCTCTATTGCCTCCTGAGAACGCCGAAGTTTTAGACGTATACATAGGTTACCCCTCAGGTACCCCAGTGACCTCACAACGCAACATGCCAATATACCACCAATCACACACAGAATCTAAACACTTCAGAAAAACGTCGCACACAAAAGAATTTTCGACGATACTATCCCAACCAAAGAAATCCTTATCACTACTGATAACCACCGTTTTCCTCAATTTCCATGAAGAAAACCTAAGTTAAAATTCAAGCATCCCCCGCGAACCTTACACAAATCCATGACGACCTCCCCGAGGAGACAGAAGAATCCATAGATGACATCCCATATGCCCTCCGCATCCTCCTGTCTATTCGATCACGACCTAGCATGAAACTGGAAAATGAATTGGATTAACCACACAAAGCACGCTACACCCCACTCAACAGCGCACACACCAATACCAATTAACCCGTTATTAAATATTCAAATAAATCTAAATCCTTTTTATTCTCTCAATCTCATGATTTAAACTATACAGTAACACAAAACATCGCATCACCAACAAGCATGGATTGACCAAGGCTGATATATATATAAGCTATAAAAAGTGATTACTAACCATAAGCATGAGCATACTAACAAATAAATAAATACACCTCATTCGATGTCTACGTTCGGACAACGAACCTCAAAAGCGCTTAAGCGTTTTAAAAAAGAACAAATCGACCAGCCTCTACCAACCAGGTAGAGCACACGAGTTTGAGAGCTACTATGTTACCACACTGCCGAGTAACATAGCGATCCCACCGTTGGACGGAGCACCGACACCCAGTAGTGCGCCTGCCCTGCCGTCGCTGTTAGACCTGCCTTGTAGACAGAACAATAACAGGAAGAGAAGAAAGAAGAAGACAGAAGGTACGAAAGTGCGCAGGAAATCACCACTCCATGGATTTCGCTAAATTCCATACTGACCGAGCTAAGTGCGTGAACCGCAGTGGTGATCACACAGCCAACTTCCGGGGATGTCCGAAGTTTCCACGTCTCCCGCAGCCCAAGCGGAAGCATACCGATGCATCACGGCAACAGCGACAGAAGAGGACGCTGTCAAAGAAACGACGAGCGGTAGCGAGAAGGCTTAAGTACCGAATACGGCTAGTATCGACTATTATCTGTCCTAAACCTTACCTTCTAATCGTTTTGTACCACCTCACGATACAGAAACTCCATCGTACCACTGCACAACAATAGTACCGCTGTCATTGTACAGGAATATATGACGACCAAACGTATACGTTTTCCTTTTTATTTCACATATCCGAGGCTGCAGCATCACGTACACCAGCCGAGATACAACAGGACAGCCCACACAATATCATCTACAACAGCTACAATACCCGCACAACGATATTTTTTTCTTTATAGAACCAACAAGGACACAACACGATGTCAACAGGCGCAACATCAACAACACTACCGCTGTCGTTGTGCAGGAATATATGACGACCAAACGTATGTTTTCCGTTTTATTTCAGATATCTGAGGCAGCAGCAACACATACACCAGCCGAGAGACATTGGAAAGCCCACACAACACCAACTACACCCGCACAATGATTTTTTTTTCTTTATAGAACGAACAACTACACAACACGATGTCAACAGGAATAACATCAACAACACTACCGCTATCGTTGTGCAGGGATATGTGACGACCAACTACAACAGCTACAACACCCGCACAACGACCTTTTTTTCTTTATAGAACCAACAACTACACAACACGATGTCAACAGGCATAACATCAACAACACGTAACCCAACAATCCCACAACCCACGCGGTGAAAAGGACGAAGACTCCTGAGCAGCGCACCACCAACACAAACATGACATTGCATATCATAATTAATTCTAAGTGTACTTTGTATTATATAATCCACATGAATAGTTAATTACCCAAATGTTTAATAAACTCTGTTGAATTGAATTGAATTGAATAAATTCACCCTCTGCTCTTTCGAGAAACCTGATTCTTTTTCTTTTGAGAAATCAACCAAACCAGCCTGGTCCTCTTCCTAGTAAACCAGAACGCCTAAATCTAACTTACAAATACGCAACCAGTACACGCTCATCCGCCTCCTGCTATCAAAACCCAGGTTTTTGAATCGTAGGTTTTCTCTGCAAGCGTTGGTCAATCAACGTCGAGCGGACTCAATACTTTCCCGTGTTGTCGGTAAAAGCCACACGGTTCAAACACCATCCGTCTTCAATGTATCGTACTATACCGCATATACCGCATATATCGTACTACTAAAACCCCCGCAACTTTAGGCGAAAGCCTCAAGTTGTCGTGTACAACATTTCTTTTAACCAGAATAATCGAATGCGTTACACGGGTACAAGATAAGACAAACACATTCAAGATTCATCCTGTATATACCAGAAACATTTCATTTCCCGTTTATTTTCCATTATTTATTTTCAAATCAAATTTAGTTCTTGTCATTTTAGCTTTCATGCTTAAATAAATGTGAAATTTGTTCTTTAAAATAAATTTTACATTATAAAAAAATTGAAAAGAGAATTATTTTATGGTTGCATTTGAATAATTTTATTTAAGTTAAATAAAATTTAATCAATCAAGGTTAGCATAACAACACGTAGTTTTGCGAATTCAATCTTTTAATAAAAAGATAAAGCTTTATTTACCTCATTGAAAATTACGATACTTTATATAGACAAAATTACAATTGAAATAAGAAAATATTGCAATTGCCCATTTACTATTATTCACATCAAATAGGAACTAGATTTAATTTTTTTAATTAAATATCAAGAAAACTCAACTATTTCAATTCGAATCATTAAAATCGACATTGTAATTATTCGCAGACGTCAATAAATATCATATTTGAATACAGAATTTCTCTATATACTGTAAATTAACCAAACACTTACACACGTAGAAAAACACCACAAACATAATTTGTTATTAAAAACACCCCTTAATAAAACAAATACATTTTGCATTTGGCAATGGCGGCTATCTGTGTTTCTCCAGACGGCCGGTAACAATCTTAAAAACCCCTAATTTTCAGGTACAAATTCAACCACCCTAATTAATAATAAAATTAGTAATTAACTCCACCCATTTATTAAAGATCTGATTTTAGGCCGCAAAACCCTAAAAACACTAACTAGTTACAGAACAACCATTCGAAGGAAGAACCAACCCACTATTCACCAGGGCCAGAAGAGTTGTCTAATCGACGGCGATTCCAAGTCCAGAATTATTTTAAATTCCATATTTTGTTTAAGTTTGAATTACATTTTTATTTTCTTTTGTTAAATTTGTATTGTGTTATTATATCGTTATTCACGCTGAATAAATGCCTGTTTAGCTTGATTGTGTTGTAAAACATTTAAAGAAAAGAATTCACTTATTTCTCGACAGACCAAACTGTGGTCAAAAATATAAAAAAATATTTTTATAATACCCTTTCATAAAAGAGAATGTTATAAGTAGAGTGAGGATTTTATGCAAAATGCATATCGCTTATTTTTTATAGTTGAAGAATATCGTTTTGTTTTTAGACGAATTGCACTAAATGCAATCATTTGACATTAATTAATTTTTGTTCAAAAAGCTCAATCCATTTTAAAGAAAACACAATTGCGCAATGAGCTGGCATTTATAAAAGCAAATTATTATTTTGTAAGTTCAACCATTGCTAAATTAGAAACGGAAGCATAGTTATTAAATGAATCTATGCAAACAATTAATAAATTTCAACAGCTGATTTCTGCTGTTTCAGGAAATATTGGTAAAACTATTACTAATAAATTAAATGAAATTTTACAAAAAAACAGTGGATATCAGTTGTTACTAAAAGTTAATAATAAAGATCTGAAACTTGAGGAAAATTCCGATGATCTTGTTATAAATTTAGATTTGGCCATATTAGCCGCATTAAAATATGCATGCATAACTTCTGTGGATGTAGAAAGGAGTTTTTCTTTGTACAAAAACATACTATCGAACAGACGCCAAAATTTTCTGCCCGAAAACTTGGAAAAATATTTAGTTATAAATTGTTTTGCAAATAGTAATGAGAGGGTGTAATCTTTATAAATCTATAGCGTATAAGTAAATATGTAATTTTTAAATAACACATAATTTTAAAATAATGTTAAAATAATAATTGCTTTGTAAGTAGTAATGACAGGGTGCAGTTTTTATAAATGTATAGTGTATAAGTAAATATGTAGTTTTTAAATAACACATAATTTTTCCTATTAAAAAATTACAAGCATATATACTTTTTTTATATATTAATGTTATAATTTGCAATTAACACAGGTAAATAGAAGATTCAATATTTATGCATATTTTGCATATTTTGAATTAATAATTCATTTTTGATGCATATTTTAAGGTTTTTAAGTGCATATATATGCACATATTTCGGCATTTTATAGTGCATAAAATCCACTCTCTAGTTATAAGTATTACAAAGAATCAGAACTATGAAATAAGCATATAATACTATTATTGTAATTAAATCACAGGAGTTCAAGCATGTTTTGCAGAATATAGTGTTAGCAACTAAGCACAAGTACTATGATATTATAATCACTTGACGAAGTTTAGTCAAATGATGCTTAAGCGTGACTGTAATCATTTATGAGTCTTAAAATGTTTCGTTTGAGTTTAAGAGTTTAGTGGTTTCGTATTATGTGAGTTTTATTTTATTGTTGTATACATACTGCAACCAAATTAAATTTGAATCTCGATGTCGAAATACGCCCGGTCTCCCTCATGAAATCTGTATTACATTAGTATAAGAATTTCAAACCTCAGGTGTCCTTAGTTTCATTTCATCGATCAATAATCTGAATTTATGCGACCACAACCATAGCCGATGAATTTATTTCAATAGAATGTTACTATTCTAGTAAATTCCAGTGACAGAAGAAATACCTAGAGCTTATATTGTAAGAAAACTATTGCTGTTCAACGATAGAGAATTATTAATAAATCATTATCTTAGAATAAATTTGTATATTTTCAATATCCATAGTAACCTGTGTTAATGATTTCAGAACTATTTACTCTTCATCTAAGTAATTAAGTCTCGAAATTTCATATAGACACAGAAATATTCCCATATGATTTGTGCATGTACGTGACACGACTATCATTCAACTAATATTCTATAATTTGAGAACTAGATGCCGTTACTCAAACAACAAAATGTTTGCAAGTTAATTACGTTAAGTTAAAGTAGTTTTATTATACATAGTAAGGAGAGAACACATTAATGTGGAAACTTGAAACAAACATAATTAATTTTAAAAGTTTGAGTTTCAGCATATCAAATAAGAGTTTTATATGTATCAGTATTAATAAATACCACGGGGATTAAATTCCCACCTATTCGAGCTAATACTTCCAATTATAAAAATTTTACTTTGACTGTTTTTTGACTCTAGTAGTAACTTAATTGTATTATTTTAAAATTAGCTAACATCGTATGGTACAATTTAAAACTTTTGCGTTATTATCGATTATCATTCCAACATTTTATACTGAAAAGAGTGAAACGCAATACCTGCATTAAACTGATTATACAGGGTGAGGCATTAGTACGACAAAGAGAATTTGCAGCTAAACTGTGCACAGTTGAAAAAACTGTTTTATACAAAAGTTGCTTGAATTCAAGTACGCCATAATCTAAATATATTTTTGCATATATCGAGTATTACGTAATAGCGGTAAGTAACGTATCTTTCTTATTTTAAATGGAATGGTATAGTTTTAATTGTGGATTTCGTTTCTACTCTGAAAAGCAACCACTTTCTATTATAAACATCATGTGTCTAAAGCTAACCGTTTTTTAAATATTCGTACTTTTAGATAAAGATTATAATTTTTTGTCGTAGTTCAAAAATTTATTTTGGGGTTACTACCCAATCTATGAATGTATGACTCCGCAGGTAATCAGTGCGGACATTGATCTTTTAAAAAATCTTATGACTTACACAGGGTGTACCAGAAATATGAATTTATAATTTTTTTGCTTTAAATGTAAATAACTATCTTATCTTAAATACAACACCCTGTATATTATTAAATTATTCGAAAGAAAATTGAAAGACCTACATTTTTTGTAATAAGCAAATTTTGTCTATCTGCAACGGTTTTTGAAATATTTACAATTTTAGTATTTTTGTTTTAATTTTACGTGGTATAATCTATGTGTACCCTGTATAATATTAGGTATATTGACCAGAAAACGATCATAACAGTTGCCATACTTAAATAAAGTCTTTTTCCAAGGACGATTTGAAACTTCTGCTACGTTAGAAAATTCTTCAGCAGAAATAACATTTTCTGTCACGGATACCACTGCTCTGGATGTACTTAGCCGGAAATTTCGTGTTACTTTAGCTGATGCATTGTAAAACGTGTGTTAGCAATTTCTGTTCTATGCGCTATCGAGTCATCAACATTCCCTTCTGCGACCATTGAAGACTTTCAACCGCCGTATTTTTTTAATGTTAACCAGTCTCCTCAGATTCCACAAGAAGGGTATCTGACGATCTACGAAATGCATGACCCGTATGTAAGTCAGCATTTCCTAATCCAAGAAAATTGGCCACTGTTTCAGGTATTTTATAAAACTGATTTTTACCCACAACCTGATTAATACATTTTCCACTGCGGTATGCATAACAAGATGGCGATCTTTTGCTGCTGGTGGGCGAAGGGCTACGTAAAATTTAACATATTCTTCAGTGACTACAAATTTCTTGCATCATTTTTCGTTGACTAATTTTCACTACTAGTAAATTTCCGGATTCTTCTATGTCATCTGTAATGTTATCTGGCTTATTTCACAAATTCCACAAGCTCCCGAAATTTCCAATACTACAGTAACCTAAGTTATTACATAAACTTCATCAGGAGCATTATATAAAAAATCTTTAATTTGAGTACTCTTGAAGATCTTAGATTCCTTGGGCTTGTAACCCTTTCCATTTTGCTTTAGAAATGTGATTCACTTGACATATTTGGAAATATTCACATTATTATTAGTTTGTAATGTACTTCTAATCATTGAATAAGTCGACCACACGCCAATACAGCAAAACATGCCAATAACTCTGTTTCCGAAAAAGAACTGCATTTATTTTTCAATGTCCATTCCATACATTTTGCATATGCGTTTTTATAAGTTTTTCGCGATTTACTGGGCAATAGTTTCAATGATGCCGCTTCTACTAATTGCGGTGAAGTAAAACAAAGCTCAGAATCGGAATCGCTGTCCATTATTTTACTCATTGAAACTAGAATAACTTTCTGTAAAACTAAATTAACAAATCTATTTTTATTAGAAAACTAACGTGACCGTTATTTACTTAAGTCAGAAAATTATTGATGTGAAATTTGAAGTTTTAAACTGGAAGGCAGTTGTACTTATAGCGACAATTAGACCTGCGTTGCTAAAGAAACCTTTAAAATAATTAAATATCTGTCAATTTAATTCTGTGATTTAAAAATAGCGAACTTAGTGGTTGTTTAGTAGTTATTTTGAATAATATAAAGTTAAAAAATGTCTGACTCCGAGTTTTCTTTGACTCCACCGGAGTTAGTAGCAGCAGCAAAAGTAGCGTCACAAAAATTATTGCCAGCTAAATCACGAAAAATTTACCAAATCGCGTATTCAAGATTTATCTAATGGAAGATGAAAAAGACATGCAGTTCTTTCTCAGAGACGGCGTTCTTGGCTTATTTTTCGGAACTCGCACAACAACAAAATCCATCAACAGTATGGTCGAATGGTTAAAAGTATGTTACAATCCAACAATAATGTAGACATTTCAAAATATTTCACACTAATTACATTTCTGTAACAAAAGGAGAAAGGTTACACGCCCAAGAAAGCTGCGATTTTTACGAGTACACAAATTAGTGATTTTTTTTTTAAAATGCTCCCGATTAAGTATATTTAATGAGCAAGGGTTGTTGTATTTGGGATTGTAGGAGATTGTCGAATTTGTGAAATCAGCCAAATTACATTAGATGATACTGAAGATTCGGGAACGTTAATAATTGTGAAAATTAAGCAAACAAAGAATGATGTAAACAGGAGAGATTTGTAGTTACCGAAGAATATATTAAATATTACCGAATGTACATAGCCCTCCGTCCAGTAGCATCAAGGGATCGCCGCCTGTTTTATACATATCACAATGGAAAATGTATCAATCAAGTTGTGGGTAAAAATTTTATAAGGTACCTGAAACAATAGCTAATTTTCTTCAACTTGAAAATACTAACTCATATACAGGTCATTCATTTCGAAGATCGTCTGCTATACTTTTAGTTGAATCAGGGGGAGATTTGATGACAGTAAAGAAACATGACGGTTGGAAATCATCAATGGTCGCTGAAGGGTATGTTGATGAATCGGTAGCACACAGAACAGAAATAGCTAATAAAGCGTTTAGAACGTGCATTGCTGAAGTAGCACCCGATTTGCAACCAGGTACATCAACGGCAGCTGTGTCCATGGCAGAAAATGTATTTTCAACACAAGAAAATTCAGTCGAATTTTCTTGTGTTGAAAATACCGAATAGTTCAAGGAACATGTCATTCATGTAATGCACATTTAATAATTGTACTTTTGATATAAAGGATATGTAACTTTTGTATAGTAAAACATTCTAAAATATGTTTTTTTAATATTAAATCATCGTTTTTCTCGTCACAAAAGAAAGTGTATTATACACGCGAAAAAGATTGAATCTAGTATTTTACCCTCAATAGTATATTTTCTCTCCTATAACGTACAGACAAACGAAACCTCGACACTTAAGATCCTATCACTTTTACCCTTGTAATTAAGTATTAATAATTTTCTACCTAATAAATGAAACAGACGAAACCTCTAATCTCATTATGAAATGTCCAAAATCAAATCATTTCGTGCAGAAGTTAATTAATGCTATTGAAGAGAATCAATCGTTATCATGTACAAGAGAAATAGGAGAAATGACAATACCTACCTAATTTAAACAATGTTTGGAAAATATTACAGCAAAAATTCAATAAATAAATATTTTGTGCAATAATTAATCTCGAAAGCGAGATGCTTGGAAGGAGAATGAAATTTAGTCAATTGCTTATCTACAGATATGAAAATAATCCTACAATTTTAAAACAAATATTATTCGGAAAATATTAACAGCGTTAAACAGTTAAGAGAAAGAATGATCACTGTTTGCAGAAATGTCCCAAGGGTTCGACATTCTTCAGAACATGTCTTCAAAAAGTGCTTGTTGTATTTGCCAAACCAAGTCTTCAATTTATTGTGAATTGTAACATGCAAATAACTTTAATAATTGAAAATTCGTTTTAATTAGTAGTTGTGTAAATAGCAATACATAGCTGAAAATTCGTTGTAATTAAAGTACAAATACTTTCGGAACGACACAATGAGTCATGGAAATCTGCACGAGAATCAGCTGGTTCGCCAGTAGCGTTGCACGAAAATTTCATAAATGGGTTATGGGGTTAAACAGAAATGTTAAAATTGAAGGTTAAATAATCAAGCGATAATCTATAATAATAAGGGTATTGTTTTGTGAAATACTTGAGTCATCAACAAATGTCTGCTGAATTAACTTAACCTTATTTACAGAATAAACAAAATGATCTATACAATAATTACCAATCTTATAAAATTTAATCCTAAACTACTGTAAAATGATAATGTAATCCCGTCAAAGCACGAAAAGAATCTTTAATATCTGAGACAGTCTTTGAGGAATCAGTTTAATATGTATGTGAACGTGTTGAAACTTAATAAACTAAATATACTAATTTGAAACGCCCCAAAAAGGCACGTAATTGTATTTTAGAAAACTATGTAAACAAATTATGATTGTCAATTACATTACTTTAATTATGCCAAATCTAAAATGGCAAGTCGATATCCTACACCTACACATTAATTGAAACGTAGATTGTAATAACAAAAGCTTTAATTTAATAACACAACAATATTGATTAGTAGTAACAAAGATCAAGGTGTAATTGCACCAGATATCAAAGTAAATAAAGTGATTACCATAACGTAACAGGGTTCTTATTAGTTTGAATGCGATTACTTATTACTGTGGTTTGGGAGTAAATTATTCTAAAATTTATTTTAAATTTATTAATTCACAAACGGAATATAAAATGAACACGTAAATAATTACAGAACTATAAAATTCTAACTCACAAAAATGAATTGCAAATTATAATTTAATCTTTGATTAAAATTATGCCACAAAACAATTTATAACAAAAATGTAATTATAGGAAATTACAATTGCTAAAAATTATTATTAATTTTATTAAATACATAAATAAAAAGTTGTACTTTGCTAGAGTACCGCGCTAACCAACTGAGCCACCAAGGTTCAAGCCCCACTCGATGTAAATTTTGTCTTTATGTATGTAGAACTGATGTAAATTCTAAATATAATGAGATTACAGTCAAATTACTTATATTAATGGCATGTGAGCCTGCAATATCGCAAAGTACAGGTCGTAGGTTCGAATACTACTCGAGGTAAACTTTTTATTTATGTATTTAATAAAATTAATAATAATTTTTAATTACATATTTACCTTTGAACTTATTCGTTCATAACAAAAACTTATAATAATTTAATATTAGTCAAGTTGCTTTGGTATGTGTGAATCCTTGCGATATTGCAGGCTCACATTCCATTAATATAAGTAATTTGACTCTAATCTCATTATTAGAGTGAGGATTTTATGCAAAATGCATATCGCTTATTTTTTATAGTTGAAGAATATCGTTTTGTTTTTAGACGAATTGCACTAAATGCAATCATTTGACATTAATTAATTTTTGCATATTTTGCATATTTCGCCAAATACTGCACATATTGCAATTTTATGCATATTATGCCTTTTTATTCATAATTAACATATATTTCGCATTTTTTCTATATCTTCCAAATTCGCTTTAAAATGCATTATTCTAACTTATTTTAAATTTTGTTATTGTGTCTAACTAAGAAATGTATTTTTATATGAATAAGACAGGTTTAAAGAAAGATTATTACCTGCAGTTAAGTGCAACGTTAATACTTCCGGATTATGAAGTTTCAATGCCGCTATTTCGTAGTATTTGAAAATTCCATTGGTACCTAAGCAAATAGTTAAAGCATTGATTGAGGGAATTCCCGCAATCAAGGGTTAAAGTTATTTGGACTTTTTCAAGTGTTTAGTTAGTTAATTCTTCTTGAAAATAATTTGAGAGTAACGGACAAAATGCAAAATTTTAAACATTCTTTGGGCGAAGACGTAGCTGAATGGTACGGGTTTGTAAAGTGAACTTCAAGATGCCGAAAGTTAAAAATAGTTTAGTTCAAGTATGGATAAAAAATATATCCGAGCTACGTCTGGATGATGAAAAAGTGTTTTGCATAGCCTGTGGAAAAATAATAAGTACCATTACATATTTTTAATTGATTTCGGAAATTAAACTCTTATTAATTGATGTAGGTTATTGAATTCACCGTTTTATCAGTTTTTAAACGCAATTAGATACTTATTTTTAAAATTAATTTTTCCTTAGATCATGTGCGAAAGGAAATCTCAACTTACACAGCACATTGAAACCTCTCTTCATAAAAGAAAATTAGAAACATTTAAGAAAACAAAAGTTTGTCTGACACCTTTGCGCCAGTCGTTATTTCAAGAAACGGCCAAATGAAATGCACAAGAGGAATTTAATTTCGAATTGTGTAGTGCACTTGTTAAAGCCAATATTCCATTAAAGAAATTGTAAAATCCTGGTTTTAGGCCATTTTTAGAAAAAAATTAGTAAAAAGCAAGTGCCAGATGAAAGCACTTTTCGAAAAAGGTATATTAATGATTTATATCTTGAAACTATGGGGCATATAAAGAAAATTACAAAAAATAAATATCTTCATTTTATAGTAGATGAAACTACAGATTCTTGCGGGCGATATGTTGCAAATTTAATGATTGGTTATTTAAGTGAGGCGCAGTCTAGTATATCATATTTAATCGCTTCCAAAGTTCTTGAGAAAACCAATCATGCAACAATAGTTCGCTTTATAAACGAAGCTTTCATGCAATTTTTTATTCCTGATATTGTTGCAACAGATAAAATAGTTTTAATGCTGTCTGATGCAGCACCGTATATGGTAAAAGCAGGACAGCAATTAAAATTATTTTATGAAAATTTAATGCATGTAACATGTCTCGCACATGGTATTAATAGAGTAGCAGAAACAATTCGTAATCAATTTCCATTAGTAAATAGTTTAATAAGTAGTATAAAGAAAGTGTTTTTAAAAGCTCCGTTACGAATTCAATTGTATAAAGAAAAGTTACCTAATATTCCTCTACCACCAGAGCCTGTGATTACGCGTTGGGGTACCTGGTTAAATGCAGCTCTTTTTTGTGCAGATCATTTGGAAAAAATAAAGGAGTTAGTTTTAGAAATTTCTGATAATTCAAGTACTTACGTTCAAAAAGCTCAATCCATTTTAAAGAAAACACGATTGCGCAATGAGCTGGCATTTATAAAAGCAAATTGCTATTTTGTAAGTTCAACCATTGCTAAATTAGAAACGGAAGCATTGTCATTAAATGAATCTATGCAAATAATTAATAAATTTCAACAGCTGATTTCTGCTGGTTCAGGAAATATTGGTAAAACTATTTCTAATAAATTAAATGAAATTTTACAAAAAAAACAGTGGATATCAGTTGTTACTAAAAGTTAATCTTGTTATAAATTTAGATTTGGCCATATTAGGCGCATTAAAATATCCACCCATAACTTCTGTGGATGTAGAAAGAAGTTTTTCTTTGTACAAAAACATACTGTCTTTCAGACGCCAAAATTTTCTGCCCGAAAACTTCGGAAAATATTTAGTTATAAATTGTTTTGCAAATAGTAATGAGAGGGTGTAATCTTTATAAATGTATAGCGTATAAGTAAATATGTAATTTTAAATAACACATAATTTTAAAATAATGTTAAAATAATAATTGCTTTGTAAGTAGTAATGACAGGGTGCAGTTTTTATAAATGTATAGTGTATAAGTAAATATGTAGTTTTTAAATAACACATAATTTTGAATGTTAAAATGATAAGTTTGTATGCAATTTATCTTTTTCCTATTAAAAAATTACAAGCATATATACTTTTTATATATATTAATGTTATAATTTGGAATTAACACAGGTAAACAGAAGATTCAATATTTATGCATATTTTGCCTTAAAATATGCATCAAAAATGCATTATTAATTCAAAATATGAATTAATAATGCATTTTTGATGCATATTTTAAGGTTTTTAAGTGCATATATATGCACATAATTCGGAATTTTATAGTGCATGAAATCCGCTCTCTACTCATTATATTTAGAATTTACATCAGTTCTACATACATAAAGACAAAATTTACATCGATTGGGGCTTGAACCTTGGTGGCGCAGTTGGTTAGGGCGGTACTCTAGCAAAGTACAGGTCATAGGTTCGAATCCTACTCGAGGTAAACTTTTTATTTATATATTTAATAAAATTAATAATAATTTTTACATATTTACCTTTGAACTTATTCTTACATAACAAAAACTTATAATAATACAATTGCTAAAATTTATCTTTAGTATAATGTAAAATTCGGGTAAATAGATTAAGATCATACATACATACAAAAATAATTAAGAAATGATAGATTTTGTTTTAAGGTTTGAACAATTGAATCAACCCACTTAAACATTAAATAGATAACGATATAACGTTTCATTGTGGGAACTGAACAAGTTGCAAAGTACCTATAATGTGTGTAAAATGTAAATATTCCCTAATAAATTATTTTATTCTGTGCTCGGTCCTGCTTGTTGCAAGTCAGAGTCAGGCAATAGAGAAATTCCAAGATTCCCCTCATCTTCATCATCGGAAGATTTTTCAGTAGATTCATCTGAATCGCCTGTATTCACAATCATCATATGATTTGTCAAACATGTGTTCTTTGTACTTGTATTCTTCAATTACTTTATCAACATATGTACATATATTTGCCCAATCTTCAGGAGTTATCGTGGCAAATTTTTCTTCAGCTAATTTTATTACATCTTTTAATTTAAAGGTAGTATTTCTAGATGCAACGTACTGCTCCACTGCAGCCCATATTTTCTCAATTGGGTTTAGTTCTGGATGATACGGAGGAAGTCTAAGCACTATATGGTCATGTTTTGCTAATTCAGTATCTAAAATATACTGTTTGCACTTTGACTTATGCTCCTTTATTATTGCATGCAACACAGGTTTTGTTCAAAGAGGATCATGCATAATTGAATGTTGACGAAGCCACATAATCATATCGTCCTTTTTGGTCATGGATGATGGATCTTTATTTATTACCATATTGTGATATGACGCATTATCGATGACAAGTGGAGCTCCCTTTGATATATTCGGCAACAGCTGCTTCTACACCCACTGCATAAAATTTTTGTGGTTCATGTCGTTGTGGTAATCACCTGATGTACTTCCTATAATTAATAAGATATAGTTTTAGACTACAATTATGATAATGATTTCATACCTGATTTGAACATAAGTAGTGCATTATTAACAAAACCTTCAGATCCACCAGCATGTACCAAGATAACACGTGGACCTTTGCCAATAGGTTTTTTAAGACCTAGAGTAGAATTATCGGTACAATTTTTTGGGTTTGTATGACAACTGTTGATATAGGACTCACCTGTAAAAATAATTGGTCTCTTATCTCGAATGCATTGCTGCAGTTGACGTATATATTGGATACGCTTTAAGCATATGTGATATGATTCCATCAGAACCTTCTTTTTATCAACAGTATTGCACCATCTAAAAATTTATGCAATAAGTTAGTATGAGTGAATGTCACAAATAGTTATATGACTTACCGAAAACCCAATTTTTTAATAATCTTTCCCAAAGTCAAAAGTCCACCTTTAAAATCAATACCTCTTTGCAGAATTTTATTGTGGGTACCTGTTAATTTAAATGTAATTATATTTAACATGTAAAAATTGTTTCATTACCTTTTAACGTAGGCACTCTCTTTTCAATAATATAAAAATTATGTATAATTGATTTTATCTGCTCCAATTCCCCCTGACACAAATTACTTTTAGCGTTTGGTCTATTTTTTATTTTTTCTAGGTGAAGAAAACTTTGTTGCTTTGCCTTGGGAAATTTCCTTCATATCTGATATAATTTTACGATAAGTGAATTCACCTATCTTCGTAGCAGCTAAAATACTCTCCTTAAAGTTTGACAAAGGGATTGTCACTTCCTCCTTGGCTTCTTTTGTCATGAATACTATGACGTTTGCAACAATTTCACGAACGCAGATCTGTTTCGATTTGTTTGACATTGTTTGCATTGATTGCAAACTTACCAAAATATACACACAAAGGGTCAAAAAGAGCTCTGAAAAGCTGTTTATTAAAAGAAAATGTAAAAATCAGAAATATAACCTATAAGTCAAGCGTCCACCAAAATGTAAATAAACTGCTTAAAATTTCTACTGCTATGAATTGCGCACGCGACGGCAAATTGTCAAATTGTGACCAATATTGGTTTGTGCGCACTGTGTCGTTCCGAAAGTATTTCAGCTTTAGTAATAGTTTTTAAATTTAAATTTATTTGTTAAAAGTTTCAATTCACAAAATCTTTTCTTCAGTTTAAACTAATAACGTTATAGATGTGCTAAATATAAATTCAATCTTTAGAATTTAAATCCACTAGAACATTTGATGTTAATATTGGTTTGGTACATTCACTTATAATTTAACTTGCTCTTTGTAAATTTTCTCATTATTAAATAGAAACTATAAAATAAACTCTCAAATTCGTAATATGACCCAATTTTTCACACGACCCGAGTTCGACGAGATAAGAAACGTGCGGTGTACCGTTCCGACAGGAACACTCGCATTCGGCCGTCGCGTCCCCCCTTTCGAGATTGCCTTGATCGCGTCTGCGAGGGATCGAAATAAAAATTCGCCGACGGCCCGACGTGAGTGTCGAGAGTTCGCGAGCGACGGCTAAGGAGTGGGGAGGGATTATGGCGTCGTGACGTATAGTCTAAACTACCGTCGCACCACCACGATGGAGGTAGCGGCGGGAGTTGTCGAGGTATGGTCGGAAGATTTCTCGTAAATTTTCTCCAAAACGGGATCTCAGAAATTTGTTAAACTTTAAGCATCGATGGATACCGTCGAAAACTATATTACCCCGATAACGCCATGGCCGGATGTCGCTTCGTTTCGGAGTAGGTGGGGTGAAGTGAGTTTTTCATCAATTTCGACTGGCTCGTCCGAATGAAAAGTTAAAGGGTTCGTGTTTTTTGCGTTGGCCTCACATTTCGAGTGCACATAGAACGTGGATGGCGAAAGTTCGGCAACAGTGACGCTATGGGCGACGGAAACGGTGAAAGGGTTCGACGTGTACCTGTGCTTTGGAAACGTGATGGTACGAGATGTAGTGTTTCACAGTTTGGGTTTTTGTATAATGGAAATACGTTCACTATCGAATTAGAATTGAATGACGTACCAAGCTCGAAAATTGGATCGGATTTGAGCGAGTTACGAACTTTTCAATGCTTTTTAAATGGGAAAAATTCACGTGTCAATGAAAAAGGAACAAACAGGGGGAGGGGGTTTCCTCGGTCTCTTTCGATTCCTTTCATCGAAACAAACCGGGGAACAAAATTTCATCAAAATCGGATCGTTATCAGGCGCAATGGCCTTTCAAAATTTAAAATAAAAATCAAAGGGGATAGCCATCAGATATTTTTCGAACAAAACACAATTTTTTTCAAATATTCGGGCGAGGTGTCCAAATCGATGGATTTTGGTACAAAATTGAACAAAGACGGCTCTGATTCCCTTTAACGGGTACCGGCATCAAGTTATCACGACGTTTCGATTTTTCAAAATTCGCATAAATGGCCATAACTTTTGTACTTTTAAAAGCAGCGTTGCCATTTCACAACTGTACGACGTGCCATAATGGGGCGCATCGAGTGTCGCTTATTCAACTTTCGTATCATTTATAATTTTTGAGTTATAGGGCAAAATATGAAATCGAATAATTGCAAATTTGGCAATTTTTTTAACCACTTCCCGTTGGAATTTTAACGACATTTTTTTTTTATTTTTCTTTACGGCGAAGACATCTACCAAAGTTTATTTTTTCCTTTCGAAATAACTCTTAGAACATCTTTTTTTTTTAATTTTCGATTCGATTTTTAAGAAATTTTGAACCGTCAGAAATATTTTCGAACTATGTATCGATTTACTATAATTTTTACCTCGAAAAGAGGATTCCATGATCAAAAGTTGAAAAAGTCGAAAATTTCGACTTTGAAATCGAATTTTTATGTTTTTTCGAACTAATAGAGTTCGAATTTCGAAAAACCAAAAGAAACAAAAAATTTTGTGGTTATCAATACGAGTACGATGAATTTTCTCTTTTTTTAATCTGAGAGATATTGACCGAGATAATAAAACCGACGTTTGGCGTCGGCGGCGTCGCGATGCTCTATACATACGATTTAAACGAACGACGTCTTCGTTTATCCGACAGTGCTAATTTTTTAATGTATAACTTAAAGCAAACTCCGAAAAACATCTATAACTTTCGAACGTGCAGCGAATTTTTTTTTAAATTCCGCACACGCCCTCGGTTCGCTGATGGAAAATTTTCAAGAGTATAAAAAAATTCGCACTAAGCGATTCGGAGAAGTTTGACCATTGTCGGTGCTTGCCTTCGTGAGGGGTCGAAAGAAAAATTCGCTGAGGGCGCGTCTCAAGGGTCGTGAATTTTTGCCGGCGACGCAGGAGAGGGGAGGGTCGGAGGCATCACGAGGTGGGGTGGAGGCGTCGGTAGGGTGGGTGAGGGACGGGAAGGGGGAGTAGGCGGACTTGAGCTCGGAACGCTTCTTGTCGATTTACTCTAAACGGGGACCCAACTTTTGATGGAAGTTTCGGTATCTAAGACGGTCGTCGAGACGTACCTTCGAAATGCGGTGTGATAGCCTGCCTCGGCCGAATGAAAACCTATGGAGTTCGGTTTTTTCGCGTTCGTCTCGCATTTCGATTGAGCGTCGAACGGATAAGGCCAAAGTTCGGCAGACGTCACGTGAGGGATGGGGGAAGCGGTCGAAGTATCCGACGTACCGGAGCAAATCTGTAACGTGTATGCGAGGAGGGGAGGATTCGTGAAGGAACGTACCGATGAAGCCGACGAGTTACAGGCCTAGGGAGTTATAAAACGTGAGGTCGAAAATTATCCCCGCCTTTACGCGCGTGCGGCGGGCGACGATCTGCCGTATCTTTGTTATTTCTCGTAGGAAATTGGTCATTTTTCGCAAGCGACCTCGGTTATGGACGAGCAATAGATACGAATAAGAAGATATGTTTCGTTTCTACGGCCACGATCATCTTCGGGACAAATTACACTTTACGTCTCGGGAAAAATGCAGACAAGCGATTTTTTTCAAGAAAACGCTCCTATCTCGCGAACCTTACGAGGTAGAGGTCCGGTCGGGGTCGATTGGCCACCGACTTCGGCAAGCTCCGTCAGTCGACGGTAACCGCGAGAAGATCGGACACCGTCTTCGTGGAGATGTAGGTACGACCGAAGTGGTTGTTTTTCCGATATTTCTTACATTACGAATCGTATCGTCGCATAATTTGGCACGTGGACGTGATAAGACGAGACGTCTCGTCTCGCCCACCACCGCCACCTTCGAAACAAGTTTTGCGTTATGCCGAAACGTTTTGTAATTCTAGCATGACTTTAAATGCGTAGCATTTACATGTCTACACAGAACGACAATTTTCGCCTACTATTTCAAAAGAAAATACTACATTTTTTCGACGTCTAAAAAAAATTTTTTTGTACAAACTTTACTTTTAAATAAATATCGTAAACGGTTATCAGGGTGCGTAGTGATCATAGCGCGAAGCGGAGTTCCACGCTAGTTCTTAATAATAATCAAAATATTTATTTTTGAAGTTATTTGTAATTTTTGACTACTCATGCATACATTTTTAAAAGAAACGTTTTAACCTTTCTACAATTGTGTAAAAATACAAAATAGTTCCCATCAGGAAAACAAAAGTTAGTGTGGATAACCAAACTAACGACTGTAATTTTTTGTAAACGTCACCTAAAAGCACTTAATGCCTTAATAATGTATTTTCAGAATTTTAATTATTTTGTAAATAACGCTTCTAGAGCCAAATATTAAAATCGACCATTTTGTTATTTTGCCCCATATTTCAATAACGGCAAAGTAAATGTAAATTTTGATTTGTGATCTTATTTATGATTAAATCGAAGATCATTTTTTTTGTCCATTTAACCGAATCTCTACCTCTGTTACTAACCGAAATCCTCTACTGATATATATATATATATATATATATATATATATATATATATATATATATATATATATATATATATATATATATATATATCATATATACAGTGATTTACCATCTTTGCCTTTTCAACTTGAAACTCCTGCTCAAATATTAATTGTAAAAGATAGTTTAGAATGAGGTTAGTAGTGTGTCTGCAAACATTGTATTTGAGCTACAACTTGCTAAAAGTTTATGGCTTGTGGAGGCCTCATGACGTCTCTAAGCCTTTATTTGCCTAACGATGTAAATAAAAAGGTACCGCATATACTTTGAATTTGGTTTGTTACTCCAATAAAATAATTGTAATTGTCATTGTGATTAAAAAAACTGCTTGTACACAATCAACCGATGCACGTATAAAGTTTAATAATACCGCTGTGAGTAAGTTATTTTCACAATTCATTTGCTGTTTAAACTTAATCTGTATATATATATATATATATATATATATATATATATATATATATATATATATATATATATATATATATATATATATATATATATATATATATTATATTAAGTATCCAAATTTTATAGTTTACTACAACTAGAATTGATACCAAGCAAAGTGATAACGGACTTTTATACTGTGTTGTTAAATAATTAATTTTAATCCATTCTCTGCTAAAGCTTCTAAGATAATTTTTAGATGTTCACAATGTTCTTCAGTATCCTTACTCAAAATTAAAATGACGTCTATGTAATGCATAAAGCTCGGGAGGTATGCACTGAAAGAACCTTAAAATATGCACCAAAAACAGTCAAAATAAGCACTAAAATATGCTTTTATGCATTTTAGTGTACATAATAAAACAACGAAATAAATACTCATTTTACCTTATATTTGTATATTATTTATTGTAAGAACTACATATACAAAAAATACACAAAAAAAAAGTGTAATAAATTATTTTATTTATTTATTAATGAATAATAATCACTATATTTTAAATTATAACCCTTTTATTATATTACCTTTATTTATTTCTGTTAAAACAATATACTATTAAGTGTTTTTCTAAGTTGTCTAATGTAAAACTTTGCCGTCTATCTGTTAACACCAATTTGTAGGCAGAAAAAGTGCGCTCGACTTCACAAGATGTCAATGGACTAAATTTAAATTTATTTATTAAAGATTTATATGTGCAAGTGTTTGATAACCTTCATTTAATAATACAAATTATGAAAATTACTTAATTAAGCAGCAACCCATAATACGGCGGCATCCGTCTTATCGTTTATCAGGATGTAGTTACTTTACCTGCTCACAAAGAAATAAGTACAATTAAATTTTTTTTTGCGATTTCATTCCGAAAATCGCTCAAAATATGCACTTTTAATAAATGCATGTGCATTTTCAAAATTTTGTCAAAATATGCTTATATGCACTTTATATGCATTTTGCATATTTCCCGAGCTCTAAAAATGTTCAAATTTATTTAAAATCTGTTACATCGTTCTAACTAATGCTTCTGATGATGAACATAAACCAGATGGAAATGAAAAATCACCCCTTCTACGCTAAAACCAGTACATTTTCGACAGGCTCTTCTAAAGGTATAAGCCAAAGTGAATTTTTCAAATCAAGTTTTGTAATCACTTTCTTATTCCATATTTTACTTAATAGTATATCTATATTCTGAATGATCTCATATTGTGGTTTGGATCTCGAATTCAGCTTCCTGGCATCTAAATATAATCTAATATTATCATCTTTCTTCTTAATGACAACCAAAGGATTCATAAAACTTGTTTTTGACCTTTCAATGATTCCATTTATTAACATTTCCGAAATGTCTTGATTTACTTGTTCTCCGCGGGCATATGGTATAGGATAAATTTTAATATGAAAAGGTGTTCAATCATAAACTTCAATTTTATGAACATATCTTTTATTCTTGGCATCAATTTTCATTTTCATATGCTTAATTATATTCAGGTCAATAATCATATCGAGTTTTAAATTCTGGGTTATAAACCATTGTACTGGATACGTTCCTTCACCTAATTTAGTTTCCGTATCGAGCATCCTATTGACGATACTGACCTCTTTATTTGTGGCAGTAACAACTTCAATTTTTTTTATCCTTATGATCTTATTTTTGAATAACTCCATGTTTTCCGCAACAATGTTTTCATTAATTAAAGATATTTCTGACCATGTATCAATAGAGCAATAAAACTAACGTATTTCATATTAATATTAATAAATGGTAATTTTGGTTAGGTTTAGCATTTTGTTGAATGTATTGGTCCATTTGAATGAATTCCTTAGGATTCTGGTAATTTGTTTTAATGTCGGATACTGGGAAGCTGTTTATTAAAAATCTGTCACCTGCGTGGAGTTTTTCGTGTCAGGTTGAGTATGTTGTTCTTGATCTTGGTTTGATACCGTGATGTAATTGTTATTAACCCGTGATTTTGCTCTTTAATGGTCTCCTTGATCATTATTACCATGTTATTGATCCTCATGCCTTAGACAATTATTTTCCCTACCACCGTTGTCAAATCTTCTATTACTGAATCTTTCTCTGTTATACGTGTTCTTAGTGCCACTTCGATTTTGATGATAACTATTGTTTTGTGGCGCTCTTCAATTCTTATTGTACTCCACATTATTGTTATTATTGTATCTTCTGTTACTGGACGTCTGATTTTGCTCAAATGTATCATATCTTTTTAGGAACTGTAATAGTGATGCGATATTCTAGATATTTTGTAGTACAATGTTTTCTGAAATATTACTTTCTTTCTAGCTGTCATAATAAATATTGCACCATAACCTATTCAATCACACTTGGTGTAAAATATCTAGCTACTTGATATTTGCTCATAATATAAATTTCTCGTGACACTACAAGATCTTCGTCGCATTATGACTTTGCAAATTATTCTCTTATGACGTTTTGCTGCACCCCACCCCAATATTGGTTAATAAACAAATCTTTGAAATCTTGATACTCAGTACATTGATCCTGCACTAAATTGAATCACATTAATCTCATTCTTTGTTTGCCACTACTTACTTTAGTGAAATAGTCCACAATATTTTTGATAAACGTCATCGGTGACTCATATTCCTTTCCTTCGAACTTGTATGGCAAATTTTGTCCCCAAAATAAGGGTTCCCAGCTTCCAGGAAATATTTTTGGTGGTTCTTTGTCGTTTAAATCTCCTAGGTTGTGATCATGTACCCTTAATTTGTCTTGTATCTCATCAAATTTATTGTTGCTGCTGGTTTTATTTATTTAAACTCCAAAACATATTTGTTCATTTACATGTCTTATTTGTTCCTATTGCTTTTCATTTTCTTCCTTTATTTTCTGTATTTTACGATTAATTGTATGAGATATTTCTACCAGAAACATTTAATTTTTTTTTGTAATTGGTCCTTCTTATATACTTCAATTTTTCGTCTACTCGATCCTTGTTTTCCTCCACAGTAATCCGCATTTTCTCATTTTCTATTTGCACATATTTGTCCACATCCCTGTTCATGTTTTCCTGTATCTCACTGATTTTAATAAGTCAGTTGTCTTTTTATGTATTTCTCCAATTTACTCATGTCTTCTTTCCTGTTTTCTTCCAATTCGACTATATTCTCATTCATTTGCCTAAGAAAAATTATTATTTCCTTTTCTATCTCTCTCGTTTCGATTTTCCTTGTCGTCTGACGAGTTTCCTCTTCTTCCTGTTCAGGTTGATCATTTTGATCAACTTCAATATCTTCCTGAGCATCCATTTTAGTCTCTTCCTTATCATTTTCCTCTTGTATTATTAAACTGTGTTTCTTTGGGCCGTACACCTTACCTAACAGTGTAATTGTCGAATCTTTGTCTTACAAACGAAATTACAGCATATAAATAAATATCGAACATTTCTTTACTTTAAAAAACGTAATTTAAAAACTAATTCGTTGCATTGTAGAATTAATTCGTGGCTCACGATTATGCGCAATTTATTATTATATCCTGATGTTCCATTGTATTAAGAAAATCTACATAGAATGCAACAAAGACCCAATATACCAATTTTTAACCAAATCAGAAAAAAAAAATAAAAAGTACCGTATATTTCCCTATGCTTTTATTACGAAATATAATAAAATATTATTTTATCTGGAAATAGCTTTAATAACATAAATTACATCATTTTAGGTCAAAATTAATCAAATATTTGTAAAATAGACAATTTATGAGAGTAAAATTTAGAAAATACGATTTAGCCTCGTCACTAGTTGTGTTCATGTCCTGTATATTGAAGCGCATGAGCTGATCTAATATTTTTAACCCGTAAATAAAATACAAACTAACGAATATTTGTAATTAATCCTTAACAACACACTATTTATCCTTATTAAATTTAATATCGATCAGTACATTTGAAATTAGTGATATTTTTGAATTTAATAAGTTGGCTTTGGAAAAATAAAATATTTCGGCTTACAAGGATGAAAGTTATTGCTCTTTAAAGTGCACCTCATAGTTTAAAATATCTAAAATTATGTAACTTATATTATTAAAACTATTTCCAGGTCATAAAAAATTGTATGATGTTTCGTAATCAAAGCAGAAGGGACTAAATGGTATTTTTATTTTTTTTTCTGATTTGGTTGAAAATTGGTGTATGGTGTCTTTGTTACGTTCTAAATACATTTTCTTAATACAATTTTTCGATATCTTGTCAATTTGACCCATTTTTCGACATCACATTTAACATTTTTCAAAATTTCCGTCAAATTTATGGTCACGTGACAAATGTCACAATGAATTTTTTGGTTGTCAGACATGCAGCAACGAACCGCGAATAGATTTTTTCAGAAATTTCAATAATAAAAATTATTATATTATTGTATTATATTATAAGCTATTAATATAAAGTTATTTGACGAATATTTAATAAAAATTTTTTTTTTCTCTTTCACTTTCTTCATTATGGTACGTGTGTCAATAGAAACGAACTACAAACTTTAACATTTTCCATATATTTCAAATACGGTTGTATTCATCATCAGTGGAATTTAACAATAAAAAGAACTTTAGAAATTAATATTAAAAATTGACAATTATGACAAATAATGTACAAGGTTACTATTTTAAATTTTCCAACATATTATTATAATTTATGGGTAAGCTTTCTAAATCTTTTTTACTGTTACAAGAAATTTTGTTATTAATTTTTATATGTAACATTTCTAAAATTAAACGTTTTTTTAAATTTGATTCTACATCTAAAATTTTTGTGTTATCATATTGAAAGATCGCTAAATATTCAAACGATTTAGTTCGTTTTATTGAAACACATATATATATATATATATATATATATATATATATATTATATATATATATATATATATATATATATATATATATATATAATATATATATATATATATATATATATATATATATGTGTAAATTAAATTTTAAAATACATACAGAAAAAGAATTCGTAGAGTGGGATTTAAAACCACGATTTGATCTTTGCTAGAGAACTGCGTTACCACCTACGCTACCGAGGGAGCGAATCTCACTTGATTTAAATTTAATTTGTATGCATTTTTTATATTAGTATTGATGTACACTAACTTTATTTATTAATGATCACAGTCAACTTTTTGTACTTATGTCATGGGAGCCACCAATTCGCTAGGTTTCACACATGACTGATTTTAAATTTATTTGCGAAAGCAACATTCATAGAAAACTATAGATGGAATTATTTTTTGAACGAAGTTCATTGAATATACAAATTGTATGTAAATTGAAATTTAAAAAAAGTATTTTACATACAACAATTTGTATATTCAATGAACTTTGATCAAAAATATTTATATATATATATATATATATATATAATATATATATATATATATATATATATATATATATATATATATATATATATATATATAAACTGATATTAGGTACATTATTTTATTATAATAGGTATTCAAAATGACGACCATTTTGTTCTAAACATTTATCAACCCTCTTTCGAAAAGAATTCCGCACTCTGAATAACATATCTGCGGTGATTTCACTTTTTCTTTGACGACACCCCACAAGAGAAACTCAAGAGGGGTTAAGTCTGGCGATCTTGCAGGCCAATTTACTGGTTCCCCACTTCCAATCCATCTGTTAGGGTGTCATTCAATATAACACGTGCTTCTCGACAGAAATGTGGTGGTGCGCCGTCTTGCTGGAACCAAATTGCTCCACGTTGTTGCTCTGGAATATTTGGCATCAATCTTTGCAAGTCATTTCGAAGGAAATCGCAGTATCGCTGTCCATTAGGATTACCATCGAAAAAATGAGGTCTAATAACATCGCCAAATATCCCACACCAGGTATTTATCGACCAAGGGTGTTGATTAGCGACTGTTCACATCCAGTGTGGATTTTCTTGAGCCCAATAATCTATGTATTATAATAAAATAATGTACCTAATATCAGTTTTTTCTTTAGTTGATTTTATTTTTAATTTTGTTAAATTTATCGTAGTGACATTGACATTGGCATTAAATTATTCATTGATTATAACGTAGTTTTTTCTGGAGATTACGAATCTGGAAAGAAAACTGCACCTTTCCATTTAACATTTAAAAGTTACCCCCCCCCTAAAAAGTGGAAAGGGTTAAAACATTACTTACTCTGTCAAAAAGTGTCCCCCAACGACCCATTGTATCCCTAGATATTTCATTTATTTTCATTCAGCCATTTTCTCAATATCGCTTTGTAACACTTTAAAAGGACCACCCTGTATATATATATATATATATATATATATATATATATATATATATATATATATATATATATATATATAATCACAGGTGATAGGGTTCAAGGAATTAATTTTTTTGTTTTTAATGAGTGTTGAGCATTTATTTTAATGTCATATAACTGCGTAAGTACGACCTAATCTTACTAATAAGTAATTAAATAATTTTTTTTTTATTAATTTTGAAATTAATTTATGGGATGTTCCATAAGTACCCTGTACATGCAATCATGCATCACATTCAACGTAATCAGCGCGCTCTTTGCATATATAAAAAATGAAAGTGTTTGTGATAAACATTAACTTACGCAAGAAAATAAACTTCATTCCTATTTTTTAAGGTAAGGATTAACGCAAAATCTAATAATAATATTTTTATTCTACTAGATAAATTAATTCATCTCAGATTGACAAATATTCTGCTTTAAACTCTTTACATACAAATGAAAACACATAACCCAGATTTTTCACTTAAAATTTACTTATCTTTCATCTGCACTTCCAACAATCGTCAGTTGGAATGTCCCTGGATAGAAGTCCAGTCTACCACATACGATTGCTGTAGATGTCCCTCGATGTATACAGGAAAACAGCTACGATGTGGGCCTCGTTACCAACCATGTAATTTGCTTCTTATTAATTTCTTTCCACTTATTTTTATATGCAGAATTACATGCATCAAGTACATGTATTCAGCATTGGTTGTATTTAAAACAACTCACTTTTAATTTTAATTTGTCTTGTATTTAATTCCAATCTTGAAAAGGTTTAACATATTTTTGTTTGCACAAATAATAAACTTTTAGAATTATAATTATAAAATCGTTTTGTGTTAGATCATTTTAAACTAGCATGTTTTATTCACAGGTATAATTTTTGTTATTACCACATTCCCTTTTTTTATATTAATTTCCTGCTATAAATTTTTACATGTTTTTCCTTTCAAATTCTGTAACACACTATATTGAAAACTGCCAATATTTAGTCATTTTTTTCTATACTTAAGATTTCTGATGGCCATTTTACATTACAAACAAGACTAACTGATGTAATCTCATTGGTGGATTAATTTTCTAAATGTTTTAAATTTTAAACTAACAAATATCTTTCTTGTACGAACAAATATCTTAGAAATATTACTACCCTTAAATTCTACACAAAATTCTCTTTGCAATGACACCTCATTTGCCATATATTGAATAACAATTAACACTTTATAAAAAAAAGTTATCCATTTTCTTCACCAATGTCAAATTATAAACTTTTCTTATAACCAACTTATTCTACTTTCTAGGGAATTCTACAGCCCCCCAAATATATCAATTTACACTAAATTCAAGTCAGCCTGTGATCAATATGTTATGCATTTCGTGAACAAAGGATTTCCGAAGTGCTCTAAATTGTTTTTTTGTCACATCCCTTCATTTCTCATAAAACTGTTAATCCAGGTTGTACAACTTTATCTTATCCGCACTAGGTAAGTTTATTTCATAATAATTGTTCAGTAAACTCGTTTGCATCTTTGTAAATTAGATAAGTATTTTCTAATATTGTCGTTTTCATTAATTTCTTTATAAAATCTCACATTCCTCATATCTAATACAAACTATTTCTTATTTTTAGAATTGAAGCAGATCATACTAATAAACCAAGATTTCTATTCATAAAAGGATATTATGAATATTATTAACAAAGGTACATAAATCATACTCTCCGAAGCAGATCGGAAACATGAAATATGGAAATTTTCTTGCATAGCTTTAATTAAAATAATATAACTTATAATCGGATGCATTATCACATATGTATATATGTATATATTTATTATAATAATTTTTTAAATGCTGCTTTATTATACTTATGCTTAATTAAGCCTATCAGAAACTATCCTACAATCACTATTATATTTTATTAATTTTTATGTATTTTTATATACAATTATATTTACCACTTAAAAATATCATCTCAATACAAATATCAGTTATACATGTTGAATTCTATACAGAAGCGCATAAAAAGGGAGTTTTATAATTATTTTCTACATAAAAAAAGCAATAAGAGTGATATGTTTAGGTATACACAATTGCAATAGTTCAAATAAAAGTAATCGATAGTCTAGTGCAAGATTAACCAAAATGTAAGAAAAAAATTTCGTGTTTTCTGTCATCACTGCACTTTAATTGCCCTGGATGTATTTAAAACTGAAAGAAATACAACACCTTTTTAAATATCAGTTCTTCATTGTCTTAAGTACGAAGTGGGAAATTTCAATATAGCGTAGTCTGTACTATGGAAAAAAAACCATCCAATACAAGAATAAGCACCAGAATAAAAAACTCTGAATAACAAGTCAACCTCAAGCAAAGAACCTACATAAAATAACGTCCATTTCCATTTTTTTTTCTCGTTTCTCGAAAGATTTAAGATATTTAGTTTGCAAGTGTTTATGTATTAAGGATTTTCGATGGTTAAGATATTTAAGATTTCAAAGAATAAATTTCATGTCGATTAAATTAAACGTAATTTGAGGAACATAAGATGGATTTAAAATTGTGTTTTTTGTTGCTATTTGAGGATGTTTTTTATTACAAGTTGAAATTTAGTATTCCAATTCTATAAAGACGTATATGATATTTTTATTGTTATCTAAAGTTAAATCAAGAGTTAATTACGTTTTATTTCGTATAGGTGACATTTGCGTTACGATCAGAATAATGTTAGAATAGTTTTCTATAAATAATAGTTATTCTCCTTATTTTCATTAATTGAAAAGGGAAATTACGTTTTACAAATTTAAAATTGAGTATTAAAGTATTACTTTTACGAAGCATAGTTACAGTGTTAAAAGCATTTACGCGCCAGCCTTACGGGTAATTTTGATAAATTTATTTGAATCAAACAAAGAGTTAGATTTCAAAAGACGGGGTTTTAAAGCTCATTTTCGTAGGATGCACCTGTTATAAACAGATCACACTTCAGGGATAATTCTGAGGTACTTTTGGGAATACAATTTGGATCGATGATGCAATTCTTTTCCGATTTAGTGTCGAGAGGTTACCATTTTTCGCGCTTATGTTAATTTAAAGTAACAAAGCTGTGTAATGGGTTAAAAACACACAAAGGGATCAAAATTGAAGATGGCGAGTTCTGGATGATGTTGAAGTCGGTCTTGGTAGAAATGTAAGTAAAGGCTCACGTTTCTCTGTTTGCGGCTCCACCGCGCACACGAAGGTTTATTTGTTTGAAGGTAGTGAACTATTTACACCCTTGACGGGAGGTTAAGTGAAGTATGTTGTAGAAGTCTTTCCGTAACCCTTAATTTGGGGGATATTTTTTGTAACTTCGTTCCTCCCAGATTAGTTTACAGTTATCGTTGTCGCGGAGCAACATTATCGCGTCCATTGAATTGGATTCGGTGTTGACTAACTGCTGGTCCTTACTTCTCTTTGGATTTTCATTGCATTTCGTGTGAGGATTATTCGCTATATAGGTAAGAATTTTTTTGACGGTTTCGGGTGTACGGCCCCATAACAAATAACGATTTGCTGTAAATAAATAATTCTTATCTAATTCGTGTAAAAATAGATTGTCGTTTTAATAAATGTATACGTAGAGGTTACGAACGCATTAACGTAGTTTGTTTGTATGGAAGTCAAGTTCGATCTACTACAATTTGTGTAAAGATAAATTTAAAAATTAAGAAACTATTGGTTTCCATCAACCACATACCGAGAGGAGCGGTTGACGATGTATTATTGTGACAAAGAACGAAAGTTTTGACCATTTTATGCACAGTGAGGTAAGTATTTTTTTCGAAATTACTTTTTTAGTTTTAATAACTGTATTGGTATTATTAAGACGAATGAATATGCCTTCTAGTTTAAGTTTAATTAAGGAGCGTTAAAGATCAATTCAATATACAAAGAACATTCAATCGTAAACTAATTCGGACTGTGCTTTGATTGTTTCATACTGTTATGTTATATAAAATTACATACTGCAAGATTTGCAAAATTTAGGTGTACATATTTTGTAATCCCAATTTTTACTCACAACCCTAATATTTTTACGTTCATTCAAGATTTAGAAGTTTAGTTATTTTGGATTACATACAAAGTTTATGAGTAATTTATTTGTTTGTGGCAACTTTGCAGTGGCCTTTTTTTAAGTGTTTTATTAGTGACGGAAAGCTTTAACGTAATGACTAATGAGAATTTCTCTTTATAACAAATAAAACATTAGGTGGGATTGATTGGTATATTAAAAAGGTAAATTGCATCATGATCTAGCTCAGTGACGTACATATTTAATAAAGCAAAATGTCTGTTTAATATCAACGTAAAATAACTAAAACGATATTTGTCGTAAAGATTTACGATTTTAAAATTACTAAATTAAGCACAACCATACAAGGTTATAACCTATATTCTCTTAAAATTTGTTTAATAATAAAACGTGACCTACGTCCACAAATATGACGGTACGATGGGTTATGAACTCAAATGTTTTTATCTTAGAAACAGGAAATAACTGTTCCTTTATAACCGTATCAAAATAACACTATACTGATTTGTTTACTTCCTTAAACTTATTAAAAGGATACGTATTACTTACATGTACTCAAATTAAATATAATTTCGTCTAAAAACGAATTGTAGCATGAGAAACTCATTTCCCATTTATAAGATAAGCATACAATAATTTCCATTTGCCAATAACGTAAAAATAAACGAATAAACGTAAGTTCCATAATATAAACGTAAGGTAAGGTATGATAACTTTCGTCTTCAACGTACAAATAAACAAACTGTAGACCATATAGGTAAGGTAATTTGCATGTTTTCCTCATACCAATAATGCAAAAACTACAAACGCAGGCGTACTAACAGCAAGCGGTAATGATACAAAGGTATCCCCATTTTTAATTATTCAAGACAAAAATTGTATATCATCCTGATCATACACGCCATTTTATGAATTTTTTCGTGACGTCATGCAGCATGCTTTTACAACGAACAAAATTATTAAAATTTCAGCTTTTTCTTAACCCAATCGGTTTCCTTGCACCCTTCATTCTTCCCTAATGAATATAATATATACAAAATTGTAACTAAAAGCCTTACTTACCTTATACAAGGGAAATAAAACTTAAGAAACGAAATGCATTGCAACGCAGAAAGTACGGAAATGAATCAAGCGCGTTAAGTTCGCATTTGGGCACAAAACTTAGACCATAGTACATTATATATCGAGATACTCGTAATTATGTAGACTAAAGAGAAAATATCGAGATATAACAAAATTTAACTATTGAAAGAAAAAAGTAACGTAATGCAAATATATTTATCCATAATTATACAAATTCAAAACTTTTAAGGTAACGGTAGAAAAAAATTAGCACGTTACACTATTTGGTTGTTTGTCATTTTGATTTTGGTAAAAACGTAATTATAAGGTACTTCGGTCGTTGCACGATCAGCTGTTTATTTTTGCCAATAATTGTTTTGCGAGTATTCAAAAATTGTTTTTGAAGTTTTTATAGGAATCAACTTACCTACTTATGGTAACTGTAGTGACCGGATTTGCCGAACAGGTAAGCAAATTTGTTTATTTGTTGTGGCGTGGTTGTCTATTTTTCGAATTGAGGAATTACGCCCCAGATATCGACGAGTAGTAGACTTTAGAATTTTATAAAATTTTCGATCGGGTTTAGTTTTGTTGTGATGTATTTTTCCCATTAAATTTAATAATTAATTACAGTTTTGATCAGTTATTTTTGGTTGTTTGAGCCAATAATTTGAACGTTGAAGTTTATGGAAATGTTTAATGAGTTTTAGTTCTATTATCGCGATTTTGTGGCTTTCATATGAAGCTTAAGATTTTACCTAACTTTGGGTGAAATTTGCATAAATACTTTTGGAGTAGAATTTTCAGGGAGGTTTTTATTTTAAGTGAACATTATGGTTTCCTGTTGGGCCATTATTAACATCTAGTTTATGACGTTTTCTCGCTATAAATGTATCTAACAGGTGGCGCCTTTGTGATACGTTTTTCCCGAATTTGACGTTTTTGGAGTGTGGCGAATGCCCATTTGCAGCACTAAGTGAGAACCCCACCCATCCCACAGAGCTATACTGCCGCGCATCTTGCCTTTATGGACTGGTGCTCTAATGTGTATTTGACCTGTAACATAGTGTTGACATAAACTATCAATAAATACACTTCTGCGACGATGATTTGTTGATAAAGTACAGATCTACTCGATATTACCATTTTTAAGAGTTTTTATCTGTTTACGTGTACTGTCAATGGTGGGAAAGTTATTAGAGTCTATTCCTTCCCAGATTACCCTTTATTAATAAGAATAATTCTGAATTTAATCTCAATATTTGGGATCTTATAGAATACGACCATTTACTGGTATCCATAGGTTGTGTAACTTAATAGTATAAAATAAGGTAGCTTTAGACTACTGTTGCATTATTGAAGTGAAAACCAAACAAATTTTAGTCAGAAGAAGGTAAATACAGTAATGTGAAAATAAAGCAGTTAAAGTGCATTAAATGACAAAGCTGGGCCGCTTTCAAAACTGACTCTAGAGGAGGTTTATCAACAACACATAGTAACGTAGGGAACGATCGTCGAATCAGTGAGTTACACCTAAAGACGTGCCACATTGTCATGTGATCACATGTTTGTTATTGTGAAATATAGCAATTTACCACATGTACAAAAATATAGCAAAGACTTGTAAAGTATGTTTTGGTAACGCGGTGTGAACTCTACTCGTTCTAATACATCAAGGAGCAAGGCTCAATTGCAGCCGTGATAAATAAATGTTTTACATACGCCTATGTAATACAAAGTTTTGTACAATCAAATAATGTCGTCTTGCCAATAAAATAGAAAATTTCAATGTTTATGATATACTTGCAATAAGATATAAAACTTTGCATAGCCAAATAGTCTCATCTTGGCAATAAAACACAAAATTGCCATATTTGCTTTTTTTATGCTCTACACCTTTCTGGGTTAGTAAACGAATGATGTTAGAAATATTTTATTATGCACTGTTATATTTGTCTGCGTTAGCAAATGAGCTAGGTTAGTATGTAAATAATGGCAGTGATCAGAAAGTTCACATACATTGAACGATTAAAGTGGAAATATGTTGATACCGGCGTATTTGATCGATATCAAGTAAACTTTTTTTCCTTAAAAATAATTTTTCTACTCCTACGTACGTAACGTATGAATAACTAAACTCTATACTATATGTGTAAAATCTCCATTAAGTAATATGGTTATGTAATGAAAATTAGAACTGTAACGTAATATAGATACCGAGTGATTTAGCGGCCATATTGACTGGGTTAAGAGGGGGTTTCAGTCTAGATAAAGCGCTTATGGCTTCATTAAGGAGGGGCTAAGACTAGTGCACACCCATCCTCTTACTTGATTAGTTGTATGTGTAATCGGCCATACTGTCGAAAATCTTGTCATCCATCGTGTAGGCCTTCTTATCGATTAAGGCCTTTTTGACATAGGTCTTCGGAACTTGTTCATGAGTCGTCGTCCATTGTCGTGATCCCCTTGGCGGGAAATTTGAATTTGTATTCTAATAAGGGGCTCTAATTCTAACTTGTAAGACATGTATAAGCCTTCGATACTTGCTTTAGGGTCTTAACCTCATTCCCCAAAATTTGAATTTGTTTGTGGCGCCATCTAGTAATGTATGGACTAATGACTGTTTTCGGTTCGCTTATGGTTGGGAATTTGAACTTCTATTCTAATAAGGGGTCCTAATTCTACCTTGTATGATATGTATAGGCCTTCGTAGCTTGCTTTCGGGTCTTAACCCCCTTGTCGAGATCGAAATTTCTTCGGAAGTCTTCGCCAATTGTCGTGAACCCCTTGGAAGGAAATTTGAAAATGTATTCTAATAGTGGGCCCTAAGGCTAACTCGTAAGGCAGGTGTAGGGCTTCACAACTTGCTGACGGGACTTCACACCCTTGTCCTGACCCCTAGGTGTGAAGCCTGAATTTGTATTTGTCTCTACAGTGTATGGAAGAAAATTTGAATATGTATCCTAATAAGTGGGGACCTAATGCTACCTTGTGAGACAGATATAGGGCTTTGCAAATTGCTCCCGGACCTTCGCCCCCTTGGCTGAAAATCTGAATTTGTATTTAGGTCTCTGCATTCTGATTGGTTATGGCGGGAAATTTGAATTTGTATTCTAATAAGGGGTCCTAATTCTAACTTATAAGACGGGTAGAGGTCTTGGCCCCCTTGCCCTAAAATTTTAATTTGTTTGTGGCGCCATCTAGTTGTGTATAGACTAATGAATGATTTCTGTAATAGAAGTGGTTTTACCAAGCGGTATACTTTAAAACTACATACAAATCACTGTAATGGTTATGGGGAAAATTTGAGATAAGGGATCTAACACTAACTTTTAAGGTAGGGCGTATACATTTGGGTCTCAACACGCTGTTACGCACAATATATTTTGGTTCTAATCATCAGTCACAACCAAGTTTATAAATAAAAAAGATACATGATTTTAATCAATTATTACAAGTAATGCTATATTGAGATTTAAAACTAATGAATGTTTTCTGTAATAGGGGCTGGTGTTATTGGAAATGGAAAAATGCTATTTAATATATTTTACATACAAGATCTGCCTTAGTGAAAACGCCTCTGTCAGAAAGGCTCTTAGATTTATATGCAAGCCTGAATGCCCTAAGCCGTTATTAAGCTGCTTGTAAAAAAGAGACTGCTTACTTTGTAGATAAAGCGAACCAACACTCAGAACTGGCACTCTCCCTAAACTTCAGGGCACCGACGTCGGAAAATGGTCGACCAAAGTAGGGGATCTGTTTCGCAACACAGGTTATTACAATATTATAAATGATGACTAATATCATTATTTATTATGCAATAACAGATTTAATCTAAAATGCAACTCATTGGAAAATGTTTAGGTTACAAGGTAAACGTTTAAATATAAACTGAATTAACACAAATATTTTTGTTTTCGAAACATTATATTAGTAAATATCCAAATAAGAAGTATTATTTAACCTCAAACTTATATAATGATAGTAAAACTGTGTCGTGTATAAAAGTGGTTTGAAGTTTTCCGAGAACACAGTTTGCATTAGGAAAAGTGTAATTTTAACCAAGATTGTAATAACGGACATTAAATCAGCTTATTCCGAGAATGATGAAACATTTGATTCAAATTATAAAGTAAAGCATTCACATGCAAATGAAATACATATTCAGTACATTAAAATCAATACACTTTCAATACGTATTAGTTATTTGTTATTAGCAACTTATTACTAATATTGGCAAATGGTTTTTGGGTGATTTAAATTTAATACTTCATAATTTATAAGTAGATATGTTTTACTTAGGGTTATTTGCTAATACACTGATTATTTCATGCAATAACTTGTGACAAATTATATCTCCACCATTTGCTGGAAATGGCAAATAAAATATTTTCTGGTTCAGTCAAGCCATCTATCGTAAAGTTGTTTTATTAAGACACATTTCTGCTGTTATTGCTAATTTGGAAATAAGAGAACTAGTAAAAATGAATAGTGAATCCGAAAGCGTTAGTGGACTTTCCAACTTTATGGGTACACCTAATGAAATAATAGAACAAGCTGCAACAACATCCGATAATCTTTTACCAACGAAATCTAAAGCAAGATACGAAATAGTGTATTAAAATGTAAGTAGATAAGAAGGTCTTTAAAAAACGCGCGATTTTTTGAGCACGACGGCGCAGCCAAAGTGCTTGAAATAGAGTAAGTGTTTTAAAGACCAGTTATCTACGAATACTTTACGCTATTTTTTTTACTGGTGCACCTTGAAATCATAAATACTAGTATTATTACTACAAAAAATGGAAATTAGAACTAATGTAAAATATGTAAATAAAAATTAGTATATCCAACAATACCAACTGTACTTTCTATTTTCATTTATAAAATTAAAAGTGTTAAATAATGTTCAAAAAAGGTTTTGAATTTGTTAGTAATATTTTATTTGATGTTACAAGGTACTCCTGTCAGATCAATAAATTGTCATTCTTGAGTTGTTGATGTTGCCATGGTAACTTTAAAAAACGCGCGTTTTTGAAAGTTCGATTTAAACACACTAAGGCGTGCTTTAAATAGGTAAAATGGGGCAGCAGTAAAAAAAAAATATATAAAACTATTATAGAGTGGGCATCTTCTAACAATGTTCATTCTTATTCGCAAAATGTTCTCTTAGCATATTTTGGACAAAGTTGTACTAAATTTAAACATTCTTCATTATGCTCAATATACTCTATGTTCAGGAGTGTAATTTCTATTAAACACGACATTAACATAGCAAATTATTCCAAATTAAAAGCATTTTTAGAAAGACAATCAGAAGGATACAAGGCGAAAAAATAAAAAGTCTTAACTTAAATTTAAGTTAATCTGATATTTGGTATCACTGGTGCATGTCGTAAGTAAGAATTAAAGAAATATAAAGTTAACAGGTATTGAAGATATGGGAAAAACATTGATAGTTAAAATCCCTGATTCAAAAACAAAAGTGTGCAGATCTTTTATAATTTCGGGACAATTTTACAATATATGTGGGCAATATATTAAACTACCTCAACCAATAAAAGATTCTGGTATTTCTCAATTTTCTTTAATTACCAAAACGGTAAGTGCATTCGACAACCAGTAGGGATAATAAAATAGGAAGTACACCAAACAAGATTGCTGATTATCTGAAAGTACCAAATCCATCTGCATATATGGGTTTTTGTTTCAGGAGAACCTCTGCTACTTTACTTGTAGATGCTGGTGGTCAATTAATAGCCCTTAAAAGGCACGGGGTTGGAAGTAATCTACGGTAGCAGAAGGCCATGATGATGACACGGTGACTAGCAAAATAATAACTGCATATAAAATCTTGGAAGATGTTCAAAGTAATGAAATCAGCATTCCTGAAGCTTTACCAGCACCCTCAGTACCCATAGTGATATCTATTCCCTCTACTTTACCAGCCGTACTAAAACAATCAATCAATCAAAACAATTATCAAAAGGTTACTACACATTTTAATTAAGAGTTATTTACATTTACCTACATCTTCAATAAAATTATATTTGGACGTTTACCTTTCATTTTCTAAATATTGACAATCTATAAATGAATTTTATTTAGTTCATTAATATAACTATTTACTTTCCTGCTGTATCAAAGTATCTATAAAGCAGCGACTATATGTGGATGCGAAAGACACCAGATAATGGACGTAATTTTACAAATGAAGCATGCTTACTTTTTTATCTGAATATTATTTTTTTAATTTAAAATACTTGCCTTACTTACAAAACACTGATTACTACATGTACAAAGCATTGAGCAGATACGAAGCTTTCAGTGTATATTTTTTAAAGATGTATGGTTTTATCCTATTGTTAGGCTATTAGCCATACAGGAAGTGAGGTTAATTTGAGGTAACTAATAAAATCAAAGACGTCACTAGTTCTACTTTTTTACTTCGAAATTTTGCTCTAACTTTTAATGTGGGAATTGAAATGAACCATGAAATCCTGCCATACATTTATACAGTAATTTATTTTTTATAGAATCGTTCATTACAACACTAGGTATGTGTATAGAACGTTCAATGGTCATAAGAATCGTACTCTGTAGGAGTAGAAAAAGTATAGTAGGCAACTCGGGTGGTAATGCCTATTGCGCACTCGTTTATATTACGACACTCGTTTGTAATAGGCTAGTTACCACCCTCGTTATGTAATATACTATAGTTTGTATAATTTTTTATTTAAAATTGTAATAGACTTTTTTAGTTATGATAAACTAACCAACTCAAAAACTAAGTTTATATTTAAAACCAATATTTAACACTTTGTATCCCTTAAACGAGCAACACTTTACTATGGCATATTTGGCTGAATCGTATTATTTTCAAGTCTAAAATCTAGTTACTCTATGATCCATTTGTTACGGACCACCCTGTATGATACACAATATATTTTAAAATATGTAATTTATTTTCACGGCTGCTTATAACCCAATACATTAGCACAACGCTAACGGGAATTGAGTTGTTTGACGTGCCGAGTGCATGTACATGATTTAATTATGTCCATTTTACTATGATAAAAAATATGATTAAATGGATGTTCATTACTAATAACAAAAAATTCTAGATACAAGCTTTCGATGAAGATAAATACATACATACATACACAACATTGAAGCGCAAAAAAAAGTAGTCAAATTGCAGTTCATGTTATATTTCTGCATAATCAATCGTTCCATAGAATTGAAATTTAATTAAAATGCTTCTTATTGCGATTTCAGTAAATATTAATTTTATGCTTGACGTACATTTTACCTTAAAAATACATTTGTTTATCATTTACCTAAAAATGACATACGTAGCAGTGCAATTAAAAAAATTGCTTGTATTGGTTTTTGAGTTACCAAATAAAATCCACTTTTTTATAAAATAACTCGATTCCACAGAGCAAATAGAAAAGGCAATTAAACAGAGCGTAATTAATAATAAACTAATAAAGAGCTTCCAAATTGTAACTGTTTTGTTAATGAAAAAAATTTCGTGTAATTAAAAGATGAAATTGTGTGTTACCTGAGGTGTAAAATGTGTTTCTGTCGATCATGAAATTTAATTTACGATCCTTTGAGAACACTACCCAGATATCATTATATCTCGTTTTATTAAAGACAAAACTAACTGTATTAAATAATCTATCGCCATATCAATTAAACATTTGCATCAATTATAACGCTAATTTTGTTCGACGTATTTCAGTAAAGTGAATTATTTATTACTAATTAACAGTTGTAATTTAGATTGAATTTGCCTAAATATTCTATGGAAGTATAATATTTAATTGTCAAAATATACTTAGCTGCCAACTTTCGGACTGTGGAATAAAAAATAGGGATTTGTAACAACAAAACGTGTTTTTTGCGGGATTGATGAGTAATTTAATATTGCATGATCACATTAACAATACATCTTGTTCTGCCCCGTGTGACAAAACATTACTTTTTAAATATAAATAAAATAGGTCCTGCTAGAGAAACCAATTGTATTACCTTAATGTATATTGATTATTAAATAAATGGACCATTAAAATAAAATGCATATTATTTGTAACTCACATAATAACAGGTACGTTGGTGGTGTCGCAGTTCTACTAATCCAATAATGTTCCTGTGGATGGATACTAGCTAAGCTAAGTTGATGTGACTATACACAGACATATGTGAACTTCTAAACAGTAACTATTGAGAGGGTCTAGCAACTTCTGTTGCCACCAACTAACATTGCACAAGAGGTCATCTATCGGAAACGATGCGGTACAATCTGTTATCCTAACTATTGTTGTACGCCATGGACTTACGAAACGAACGATAGGTTTTAAACCAGTAACGTTAATTAAACTGGTTTAAAGGAAGATTTTACAGATAGTGCTTAACTGCAAAGGAACTACTAAATGAACGAGAATATAAAAACATACCAGGTATAATTGAAATTTTCTTTCTTTTCTTTCTTTTCTTTCTTTTCTTTCTTTTCTTTCTTTTCTTTCTTTTCTTTCTTTTCTTTCCTTTCTTTCCTTTCTTTCCTTTCTTTCCTTTCTTTCCTTTCTTTCCTTTCTTTCTTTCTTTTCTTTCTTTCTTTTCTTTCTTTCTTTCTTTTCTTTCTTTCTTTCTTTTCTTTCTTTTCTTTCTTTCTTTCTTTTTCTTTCTTTCTTTCTTTCTTTCTTTCTTTTCTTTCTTTCTTTCTTTTCTTTCTTTTCTTTCTTTTTTCTTTCTTTCTTTCTTTCTTTCTTTCTTTCTTTCTTTCTTTCTTTTTTTCTTTCTTTCTTTTCTTTCTTTTCTTTTTTCTTTCTTTTCTTTCTTTTTTTCTTTCTTTTCTTTTTTTCTTTCTTTCTTTTTTTCTTTCTTTCTTTTCTTTCTTTCTTTCTTTTCTTTCTTTTTTTCTTTTCTTTCTTTCTTTCTTTTCTTTCTTTTCTTTCTTTTCTTTCTTTTCTTTCTTTCTTTCTTTTCTTTCTTTTCTTTCTTTTTTTCTTTTTTTCTTTTTTTTCTTTCTTTTCTTTTTCTTTTCTTTCTTTTCTTTCTTTTTCCTTTCTTTTTTTCTTTTCTTTCTTTTTTTTTTTTTCTTTCTTTCTTTTTTTCTTTTTTTTTTTTTTCTTTCTTTTCTTTCTTTTCTTTCTTTTTTTTTTTCTTTCTTTTCTTTCTTTTCTTTCTTTTTTTTTTTCTTTCTTTTCTTTTTCTTTCTTTTTTTCTTTCTTTCCTTTCTTTTCTTTCTTTTCTTTCTTTTTTTTTCTTTCTTTTCTTTCTTTTCTTTCTTTTCTTTCTTTTCTTTCTTTTCTTTCTTTTCTTTCTTTTCTTTCTTTTCTTTCTTTTCTTTCTTTTCTTTCTTTTCTTTCTTTTCTTTCTTTTCTTTCTTTTCTTTCTTTTCTTTTCTTTTCTTTCTTTTCTTTCTTTTCTTTCTTTTCTTTCTTTTCTTTCTTTTCTTTCTTTTCTTTCTTTTCTTTCTTTTCTTCTTTCTTTCTTTCTTCTTTTCTTCTTTTCTCTCTTTTCTTTTTTCTTTTTCTCTTTTCTTTTCTTCTTTCTTTTCTCTCTTTCCTTTCTTTTCTTTCTTTTCTTTCTTTTCTTTCTTTTTCTCTTTTCTTTCTTTTCTTTCTTTTCTTTCTTTTCTTTTCTTTCTTTTCTTTCTTTCTTTTCTTTCTTTCTTTCTTTTCTTTCTTTTCTTTCTTCTTTCTTTTCTTTCTTTTCTTTCTTCTCTTTCTTCTTTTCTTTCTTTCTTTCTTTTCTTTCTTTTCTTTCTTTTCTTTCTTTTCTTTCTTTTCTTTCTTTTCTTTTTTTTTCTTTCTTCTCTTTCTTCTCTTTATTTTCTAAGGCAGAATATGTGTGGATACTTCGTCTTCTCTTTTGGGAACTGGAACCCGACGGATTCGCCATTTGCCAATAGCTTAGTTTTGAGCGGAAATTGGAATAAAATACAATCATGTAATACATTGTTTTTATCTAAAATGGCTATTCTTACGGAAATTCAGTATATTTGTACCGTCTTTCAGTTTGTAATTTTGAGCCCAGGATTTTTTATTATTTGTAAAGGACCTTGCGTTTCTGTCGATATTATTTGAGTCCAAAATTTTGTTTTGTATAAATGATTTCCGAGTGTATTTAATTAAATCCATATATTTACTTTTGTTACGGTCCAAAATGTCAGTGGGACGGAAGTAACAGGAAAGCGATGGGGTGTTGGTAGCTCAGTGGCTCTAAAGGAGTGTGTTACTAATTTTTGCGTTTAAGGTAGCATGTCATATGTTAGACAGGGTGTTTATAAATATCAATTCGGGATGGTAGTACCTAAATGCGCAAAGTTCACAGCTAGTCTAAACAACTAAAAAGTCGCTTACCTTTGTCAAATATCTAGGTGAATCCGAGCATCACCGCAGGTACATTGATTCCTATAAACCTTTACAATAATGTTTGCACGTACTTGTCAAAATAATGAGGCGCTACAAAGAAAATAGCTGATTGGATAACGATTGTATTTACATTAATTTACGTTAGGTTAGGTTAGGTTTGCATCACTAAATAAAATTATTCAACTAAATCACACAAAAAAATAATTAATTTTTGAATTTCAATCATACGTAAATACTACTAACGCAGCAGTAAAAGGGTCGCAGTCACGAAAATACTACACATTGAAGCGAAAATAATAATACCCAGATTCATGAACACTATTCATGCATTATTATAAAATTACACATGTACCTATATTGTACACCGTCCGTGTACGGAAAATACACTCAATTTCAAATGTATAAACAATGATCGAGTTCGTCCCTTGCAAGTTCACAATCCCAGAATATCCCTTTCGTTAATATGATGGACGTCGAACATTTAAAATTTAACAGCTTTTGTCATATGCAACTTGGTAAAGGTTAACCAAGATAAAATACAGATAAGCACAATATTATATATATATATATATATATATATATATATATATATATATATATATATATATACAGGGTGTCCCAATAGTGTATATTCGGTCGATAGCTCCTTAGCCATTAAACTTAGAAGATAAGTTTAAATACGAAAGTTGTCTATTTTTATAAGCTGCATAACTTAAAAATAGTTTGGTCTCTACAGGGTGTAATATAACAGCGGTACAATATAGAACTTTTGATTTTTAAATAGAACACCCTATATATTATTTTATTTTTCGAATCTCCTTATAATTTTACATCTTTTTTATAAGAATTACTTACAAGCTAAATCTTACAGTTTTGAGATATTTGCAAAGTTAACTAAAAACTGACATTTTTATGTAGTAATTCAAGTAGGCGTATCTCAGTTATTTTTAAAGATAAAAAAATAATCTTTGGTATAGAATTTATTCATACATGAGATTACTTAATCTATTGTCAAAATTGGATTTCAATATACAGAGTGATCACAAAAGTTAATTCAATAACATAAATTTGAAAATGCTGTCATCTATTGGTCGGCTTTCATTTCTGTTAAATATGTTCTGTACCTATCTCTAATAGTTTCAGAGATATTTAAGCTTGTTCATTTTTTTTCGTTGATGACACTGAAGAAGACATTAGTCGGTCAAAGCAAGCTATGAATACATAAGAAACTAAAAAAACATATTAACTGAAATACAAACACTTAAAATTATAATAAATGTTCAATGTGACTACCATTTTGATGCTGGCAAACATGAAGTCTTTAAATAAACGACAAATTTACTTTTCGTAACGTGGAAACACTTATATTTTGAATGACGTCTCTAATTGTTGCCTTCATACCATCTACAGTCGTTGGAGGAGTGTTAGACTTTTTCTTTCATCCAACCTATAATTCTTTCCCCAATAATTCCGGCCCAAACATTAAGTGACCAGCGGTGTTGATGATCAACAGGAATTATAAATCTGGGATTCTGAGTATCGTAATAATGGAAATTATGTCTTTAACGTGTCTATTTTTGTGGAAAGTAGCTTCATCAGTAAAAAAGATCGTGCTAAAATAGTTGGGTTTTTCTAAATTTTTATTTATGACCCAATTGCAAAAGTTTAATCTATTAACGAAGTCATCCTCGTCTAATTCTTGTGCAAGTTGGACGTGGTATGGATAATAGTTATATTTTTTTTATAATTCTAATAACTGATGTTTTTGAAACTCCAACTTCTAATTCCAATTGTCGGCAAGAAACGTGAGGATTTTCAATCACGGATTGAAGAACTAAATGTTCATTACCTTTGTTAATTGCGGTTCTTTCCCGTTCTAAATTGTCTTCGTAATGAATACTGGCGGTTTGCTCGAAACGCTCTTTCAATCTTGCAAACGCTGAAACTTGCGGGAGTCCTGCATTTGGAAATTTTTGCTTATAAATTCGATGAGCTGTAAGACAATTTTTATCGCTTTCACCAAGGACGTAAATCATATTAACAAGTTCTTCTTTCGAAAAATTCATTTTGTAATTTAGGAAGTAAGCATACAATACTACACAAATATTAACACTGTTTGACAAGTTTGATTTCTTCATTTGTTTTCGTTTATCTTTTGTTTTACGCTTTTTTGAGTAAACTGTTTAATTTTACAATGAATCGTTTAAAAACATCTCAAATATCTCTGAAAAATGGTGGTTTCATCCAATATTTATTATAATTACAATTTGTGTATTTCAGTTAATATTTTTTAGTTTCTTATGTATCTACAGCTTGCCAGCAACAAAATGGTGGTCACATTGAACATTTATTATAATTTTAAGTGTTTGTATTTCAGTTAATATGTTTTTTTAGTTTCTTATATATTCATAGCTTGCTTTGACCGACTAATTTTACTCTTCTTCAGTGTTATCAACGAAATAAAAATGAACAAGCTTAAATATCGCCGAAACTATTAGAGATAGGTATAGAACATATTTAATAGAAATGAAAGCCGATTAATAGACGAAGACAAGGCATTAAAAAGATATGGGTTGTACCATTTCAAAAATGAAGATATGGAATTTTCAAATTTAAGTTATTGAATTAATTTTTGTGATCACTCTGTATATTGAAATCCAATAGAGCTTTCAAAATTAAGACATAAAGTTCATATGTGCACAGGTTGCCAAACGATTAGTTTTGGAGATACAGGGTTTCAAAGTTTTAATTTTTTTTCAGTTCTTTCAATTTATCTTCGAAACTATTTAAAATAATAAATCAAAATTTAGTACACATAGTACACTCCTTAAACTCAATATTAAGGGTAGTTTAATGTTTATCAATATCTACAGGGTAGTACATTTTCTGGGGTGGTACACCCTTTATCCCCTCCGAACTTTTTCATGCGACGCCTCTAACTCTTAAAACCAAAAATTTATATTGCCCATTTGATTTAGGAACTTTTTTGTCTTCTGCTTTTTTTTCGAAAAATGCATAGTTTTTGAGATAAATTAGCTGTAATCCATGAACAGCTTCCAAATGGTAAGTAAAGAACGTCTGATTCTCCCGCAAAAAATAATGTGCCATGAAAAGACCAATAAAAATAAAGAATCAAATTATGTCAAATCTCACGGTTTATTTTAATTTTATTGCAAAAGTGATCTTTTAAAATGCCATTTTTGTTTTCTAATCAAGAAATAACGGACATCCATTTTATTTATAGCTTTGTAAATGGAAGTTCAGCAGCAGCAGCCCGTGAATATAGGCGAAGATTTCCTTTTAGAAGAGCTCCGCATCCTTTAGTATTTGTAAGAATTCACCAACAAATTATAAGTTAGGGGTTAAGTAATGTGCATGGTCGTCAAAATAATAATCATAGGCAGCAAAGAAATATTGCACGACTAATTTTGCGTGAATTCGACAGAGATCCCGCAACTACCATTAGAAGAGTATCCGTAGCTTTAGGTGTAGTCTCAAATACTACTATTCACCGAACATTAAGACGGGATCACCGATGTCCTTACCATCTACAACCTGTTCAAGGGCTACAATCAGGGGATGCAGAACGTAGAGTTGCGTATTGTCGATGGATTCTTGCTGAAAATGATAACAATCCAGGTTTTTTAAATAATGTTTTATGGACCGATGAATCCTGCTTCACTCGCCGTGGTGTGGTAAATTTTCACAACCAGCACGTTCGGGCACTTCAAAATCCACATGTAGTTCGCCCGAGACATTTCCAACAAGAATTTAGTGTGAACGTCTGGATAGGTATTTACAATAATCACCTTTTAGGGCCCTACTTTTTACCACCGCTTTCTTGGAATTCTTAGAGAATGAACATGGGAATATGTGGGAACATATTCCCTTAAATTTACGAAGAACGGCTTGGTTCTAGCTTGATGGTTGTCCAACTCATTATAGCAGAATCGTTAGAAACTGGCTGGACAACCATCATCCAGGAAGATGGATCAGTCGTGCAGGCCCAGTTCCCTGGCCGCCAAGGTCTCCAGACCTAAATCCCTTAGATTTTTTTGTGTGGGGGTATTTAAAAGAAAGGGTGTATGCAACTCCTGTGACAACAAGAGATGAACTCATTAATAGGATTAGGGATGCGTGTAATGAAATAAGGCAATTTTTAGTTAATATTCCACGTACCAATTCGTTCCAATTATTCGTCGGTGTGAATTATGTATTCACCAAAATGGTTCACACATTGAACAGTTTTTTTAAATTTACTTATTATTACGATAGCGTTTTTGTTTTGTAGTTATAGGTTAAGTTTATTTGTTTAATTTATTGATTTCGTTCGCTTCGTTCATGTTAAAATCTTAATTAGAAATTCTTTCCAATTTTTCCAATAAATACGTATTTTTTTAATATTTATTCTGTTGTTCTACTTTTATTTTCCTTTATTTAATTCAACTGAAAAGTTAGGAAAAAATCAGTGGAGTACTACTTTTTATTAAGAGACAAAAAAAACGTGAGAATTGACATAATTTGATTCTTTTTTTTTTATTGTTCTTTTCATGGCACACTATTTTTTGCGGGAGCATCAGACGTTCTTTACTTACTATTTGGAAGCTGTTCATGGATTACAGCTAATATATCTCAAAACCTATGTATTTTTCGAAAAAAAGCAGAAGACAAAAGGATCCTAAACCAAATGGGCAATCTAAATTTTTGGTTTTTAAGAGTTAGAGGCGTCGCATGAAAATGTTCGGGGGGGATAAAGAGGTGTACCACCCCAAAAAATGTACTACCCTGTAGACATTGATAAACGTTAAACTTCTCTTAATATTGAGTTTAAGAAGTGTAATATGTGTACTAAATTTGGATTTATTATTTTAAATAGTTTTGAAGATAAATTAAAAAAACTGAACAAAAAAATTAAAACTTTGAAACCCTGTATCTCCAAAACTAAGCGTTTGGCAACCTATGTTTATATGAACTTTTTGTCTTAATTTTGAAAGCGCTCGACAATGGCAATAAAAAAATGACACACACGTTATTCAGATTACCAATAAGACCAAATGAAGCGTATATGTTATCTTGATTTGTACACTTGTGCACAACCGTTGACCCCTCTAGGTGCTTCCTCTTATTTTATGTTGTGGTACATTTTTTATGGTTGACCCCCTAGCTATTTGACCGGTAAGTGATCCACTGCAAAAACTCGTTTTTCAATTTCGAAACCAACAACGACTGTTTTTCAATTCGTAACTTTGTGAGTGGATTAATGAAGGTTAATTAAACTACAACTAGACCATTGATTACTGTATTATTTGGTTTCATATAACTGCGCATAACTCTTATTTACACCATACTCTATGATCTTTAATTATTTAAATCTAATTTATTAAAACGAAAGTTGTGTTTGCACAATTATTTAAGCGATCTATTTACAGCGATTTTATATTTATTGAGCTAGCCGTGAACTTGAATGTATTAACGTTCATGAATAAGCGAACTTGAATCCGCGAAACTTGCGATTTCAACCAAAGACAAGGGTAGCACTATTTTTCTAACACTAATTCCCTTCTTAAGGATGTGTAAACGATGTCACTACGGACAGATGATACTCCACACTATTATGTTACCGATGTGTTAGAATATTCTCCAAACGAAATCTTAATAACCCCCGTAATCATACGCAATTCACGACTTCGATCGCTCAACTGTAATCTTCGGCAGCTATGACTAGGCCACTTTATGCCTCTTTTAGTTTTTTCCAGCATAAATCCCACCTCAATTAAACAATAAAAAAACTTCAAGATTGTAGCACGCGGTAAAAACGAAATGCATCTCGAAAAACGAAACAAAAGTTAGGTCATGGCAGCAAAATCTACTCCCACGGTGCCTCAGATGGAAATACTGTAACTTAATACGTTTCAAACACATAAGTTCGTTAAATAACGACCTTAACCTAAAGTGTACAGCGATCAACCTCTTTGTCTTTCAAGAATAAAAATATATCGAAATCCCAGCGACAAACCGTCGCTGAATGCTTTTATATCTGCTACATTATTTGTTCTGAAGCAATCTTAATACAAAGTAACCATTTTCTTACGACAACATTTCACTCACTCAACCTCAATTAACGACAATCAAAAATAATAGGAGTATCCAATATTTACAGAAAATAATAAACTACCTAAAATAGTGAGAGGGGTTTCACTAAAACTCACCATGTCAACGTGTGGAAATGGATCGTAATTAAAGAAAAAACTTCAATCTAACAAAGGCAAACAAACCGAAAAATGTCTATCATTTACAAAAATGCTTCCAAAATTTATAGTCCCACCAGACAAAACACATTATAATACTTGTCTACCTAAAACTCGAAAAACAAAAAAATCTGTGGCAGAATTCAACCATACGTTATACTTTTCATTTCTAAGTAATCAGATTTTAAGACAGGTTGCTTACTTTGTAACATACAGAAAGATCTTAGATTAGCATTAGACAATCTAATTTCATTGCTACCCAATTCTTTAGATGACGAAATTTTCTCATACGTGTATTTAGCGGAAAAATGATATCAAAGAGGTACCTAAGAATTCTACTGAATTTGCTAAAAACAATTTCTAAACTGAATTCGGAGATCACCGAGTACTAATTCTCTTTTGGTCAATGCTTATCGAAGTCCTGAATTTAATATTGCCGATAAATGTTATTTATTTTTCCTGTCCCTTCGTCTTTCTTTGCCATGCTTATATGGGAACATAAAAGAACGTTATGATCTGAAATGTGATTTGAAAAAATACTGTATTTTAGAGGTGTAAAAATATGCTACAACAGTATACCTTTTCGAGTTGGTTCATTTAAAACAATAAGCCTATTGTAAAAACTAAGTAAATCACATAAAACAGTATAATTATTTTTGTCACGTACGGAATCCACATTAAAATCACCTAATAACGTAAAATGTACATCAGGTTTGAATAAATAAGCTAAAACAAGGTTAAGTTTTCAGTGAACCACATTAAAATCCTCAAAATTTAATCTGCAGCACGTTAGAATATTAATTTTAAAATTTTTGTGTAAGAGACTGTTTTCCAACTTACGCTATATATTTTAAAAACTTTTTGTTCGCAATACTGGTGAAGATCTAAACACGTAACGTTGATGTTTTCACGACTCTAAACTCCAACACCACCACTTTTATACACGAATCTACAATAACGGTTTTTAAAATGAGGAAAACATAAAATTTGTTGATGCGTTACGTCATGGGGAAGTGTTTGTAATTAACATTACTGCAGGAATCGTTGCGAATGTCGAGCCAAAAGAATAAAACCACACAATACCGAGAGCTTATGCTAGATAAGAAAATTAAGAGTAGACACCTATGGTTTTATATGATGTTAAATTAGGGTTTATTTCCAAAGTATAATGACAACAAAAACAAATCGGTTTATAATTTTTTTTCTTGTGATAGCCTAACCTGGCGATCTAGTGCCAAATACATATTTTCTTCTTTTTAGGAACATTATCCGGGTTTACCATGCGCACGGAACTTTAGATTTGTGATTGGTTATGCTTTGTGAAGTTTAATTTGGCGAAGTTTGGAAGAATCGTGAGAGAAGAGCATTGGTTAAGTGTCAAGCGAGGAACTGAGTAGATTGTGCGTAGTGGAGTTAAGTTAATCTACCCTATGTCCGCGTGTATCTGAGTAACGGGAACGCTATCACGTTTTGCGAAGCGTATTTTGATTAATCGTTTCCAGAACATACTTTATTCTAGTAATCTTGTTTTCCCGATGTTCTAGAATTTTCCAAGAGAAAATAATCATGAACGAGCGTAAGTGTTGAGGTGTACCAGCAAAAAACCAGTGTCAGATGTTATTCCTGAATACAACTGTAATACTCCAATATATTACCAGTCGTCAGTTAATGCAGTAGAATTTTGGGTATTTTAAGGAATGTAACTGGTGGAGAGCGGCCAGCTATCGTGCCGACCAGAGAAAGTAGGTCTAAGATCCGGAGCATCCCTTTACTGTTTCCACTTTGGCGTCCAAAAAGTGTAAAGTAAAAATATATTCACGTATATCTTGGGGTATTTAATTTCTTTTGTTTAATGTTGAAATCCACGACTTCACGACGAGATAGCTGACCCTTTTAGTCGTTTGCCGTGCGATGTTCTAATGTCGTCTGAACCCTTTATACCTTCCTAAATTCCAAATAACAGTTTACGTCACAATTCACAACGCAATTCAAACTTATAAGGAAACTTATATGTTTCTATATACGAGCAAAATGTAATAAATGGCGCGAGGAACTGTTAAGAGCAATTTGTAATTTAGCTAGTGGAGATGCTACGTATCCGTGAACCGTGAAGGTGATCCTGGAAATATTACTAAAGATATTGCTACTACAACAGAACCTACTATGGAGGAAACCCGGCAAATGCGTTTTTCCAGGTTTCAGTTCAAAAATATTTGATTTACAACACTTTGTTGTTACTTTTTACTTTTACGTGGTATTGTATTGTGTATTTCACGACCTCACTACCAGCTAGTTGACCCTTTTAGTTATTTGCCGTGCGATGTTCTAATCTCGTTGGAATCCGTTACACCTTTATAAATTTCTTGACAGTCGTGCTCCGCAAGCTTTCAAATAACAATTCACAACGTAATTAAAAATTTTAGGGAAACTTTTCAAAAGAACAAGCACATGCACAAATCTTAATTGTGGTTATAAGGGTCCGACGACAGGCATCAACTCTCCAATAAATTAAATAGCAGATTTGCATGATTGGTGATCACAAAATTTGCTCACATTGCCGCAAAGTGTTTCGTTGAACACTTGAGAGCATAAGTAATTATAACTAACTGTACAGTTAATTAATTAATTTTACTAAATAGTTCCGCAGGTTTCAACATATCAAAAATAAATTACATCATCCTGTTACCAGATATCTAACTAATTTTACTTTAATGTATCAAATTGGAACCTGAAGATTCCAGACTTTTTACTATAGATTTCTCAAACTTTGATAATATATTTAGTAGTGGTTAACTGTATCCATAAAGTTATTTTAAAAATTACATGTCATAATCTTTACCTATTGATTTTAATGTTGTTAACAATTAAATGCTCTATATTCAAATCGGTTAAGCAGCATTGAATTGAATTGGTGAATATAGTAATATTTTATTTAATTTATCACAATAGTTATCTATACTAGGCTATACAAGAGCTAAACTACTGTTCACATGTTTGAAAAAATTGGGTTTAGGACACTTAATCACGCAACACGTAATCATGGGACATTCAAGCACGGACAGTTAAACACGCCGACACTTAATCACACGGGCATTATAACATTTAATGTTATCTAAGAATTTCTAAAGAGTAATGACCATTAACCATTAATGTATAATCTCGCCCCTATTAACTAATTTTGAATTTTTTGGAAGGTGTACAGGTACAAATGGTTCAAAATCTTCCTATTGATATCAGTAATGGGCTTGTTCGTGACAGTTACAGTGTTTAACATGGAATTAAAATTTGGAAATAGAACAAAAGGAAAACCAACAGTAATTTATCATAATAACGAATGTACAGCTATGCGAAACAAGCTCCGACAGTGTTCACTGGAGATGTAAATTATTTCAAAGTGCGAAATGCAATAGTGTCATTCATACAAATGAAAACATAATTATAAAATATTCAAGTGACCACAACCACACACACAGCCTTTTTGAGTAAGTATTTTAAACTTGCTTTGCATTTTCATATTACGTTGTCATTTATTTAACAAATTGATCCTAATACCTGCTGTTTTCTTAGATTGAAGCTAGTATTGCTGTTGCACTAAGAACGGGTTGATGTTGCACGTTGGTGCAACTCCAAAATCTGTTGCCGCCAATCTCGTGGAAACCTTACCAGAAACCATAAAATGCGTACATCCCTGGAGGCCTACGTTCCAGAAGGCGATTCAGTGTGCTAACGGAAAATAGAACGTTCAAGCACCTAATCCACCAACAAAAAATTTTGAAATAACTCAGAACACGGCAATTATTTGTTGCAAGAGTCCGGTCGGGAGGACGAACACGGAATACTAATATTTGGTCATGCAGATCTTTTCCATTTATTGGAACCAAGTTCTTCATAGCAAGCGGATGGGACATTTAAAGTTGCTGTCTGACAAGACGGAAGTCACATATATCCGATTCTTAAAATTAATGCCTAGCTCCGATCCCTCCGCAGTTCTCACTGACTTCGAAATTGGAGCAATGAATACTTTCCGAACAGTCTTTTCCCATGTAACGGGATGTATTTTTCAATTGAAGCAAGTCGGACTTGCAACTATTGGATTGAAAACTGTTTATGACCAAAACACAAATGATTTAGCACTAGCTGTTAGAACGCTGTTTTTATTAGCGCTGTTACCACTTCATGATGTGCAAAATAAACTTTTACAAGTTGCAGAATGTACGTTTAATAATAACGAAATATACCTATTCTTAATAATGTTGCATATGGAACGGAAGAGTTTTTGAATTACTTCGAATTCACTTACGTTCGCGGGCCGCAAATGCGGAACGGTGGACGTCTGAATTCTCTTTTCAGTCCAGAAATTTGAAATCACTTCACATCTGTCACCGAAGGATTAACAAGGACGACCAATTTAATAGAAGGTTGGCATTTTGGACTGCAGTCGTTATTTCAATGCAGTAATCCTACAGTTTGGCGATTTCAATACGAAAAGAAATTTCATTGTAACACTCATATTATTTACAGGATATGTGGTCGATGCATTCCGCAGTGAACGCAGAGAAATCAGTGAACTCAGTGAAAGCACTGAAAGCAGTAAAAGCAGTGAAATCAGTGAAAACAGTGAAAGCAGTGAAAGCAGTGACAGCAGTGAAACCAGTGATAGCAGTGAAAGCGGTAAAAGGAAAAGGCCATTATTTCATTCCATCAAGGGGTGGGCGGGCTGCTCGAGCTTTCCGAGATCCTTCAGCCACAATGATGAATTCCCAGCATACATACATACATACATTACGTATATATGCATGGTGGGATTAAGGATGGGTGTGGTTAGGATAGGATCGGAAGGAACGGAGTTAGGGTTCTAACGGGAATCGAACCCATTACCTCACGAATGCTAAGCAGGTCGTGTCACCACTACGCTACCAGCTCGATGGATTTTGGAGACCAGAAGAGCTACGCGGAAACCAGCATGTATAAATAATATTATGCATAATACTCAATAAAGCTCCATAACTTTTGTATATTTAAGGGCAACCTTAAGTTATGTTTCTGTACGTTACTCAACACGTTATTACTATTCCGAATTAATTTCAAACGTAATTTGTCTATTTGTCCATGTGATTATATGTCAGTGTTAAAATGTCCGCGTGATTAAGTGTCGGCGTGTTCAACTGTCCCTGCCTAAATGTGCCATGATTATGTGTCCAGTGATTAAGTAAAATTATATACATTTTGTAAATAAATAATGCTGACTTGCTTTGAAACGTACTGCATGTACTATTATTTACTATTAATTAGTTAGTAATCCCTTACGATAAATGGCTGTTCATCTAGTTTATTTTTTCACCCCAACTGAACAAATAATGTTTATGATTACACGTGATGGGCCTCATGCAAAATTTTTCACGTTACAGCTTTTTCATATAAAAATAATCCCCTAAAATTTAATTCACTTCACCTTATTTAACCTTGTCATCTAACATTTTATTTTCCATTAACTATAAAGCATAACCATCTTTTGTAAGTTATTTCAAGCTCTGATAGGGAAGAATGAAAAAAAAGTTAAATAAGGTTTTTAAAGTAACTTTCAGTATAGCAATGTATATTGTATATATATACATAAAGTTTACCTTCGTACTGGGTATTACGTAGGTTACAAGAGCGTATTTTAAAATTATCAAATTTAAAATATTATCTTCAGAAAACTTTTTCTGATTTGCATATCAATATTTCGTTTATAGAGTAATTTTCAAGTGTAGTTTTAAAAGTTGGTAAGTATAATCAATAATAAATGTAAAAAATGAGATGATATAACTTTTAAAGTATAGGTGCTTGTAAATGAGACGATAAATGTCAAGGTATATATTTATATTTATATTTTAAAGTACAATCTGTCCTTTATGAAACAACCGCTTACAGTCATTGATGAATACTTCAATAAAACTATAGGATGAAGAAACAAGCTTAATAAGCTGACAAATTTGAACGAATTAGCTCAATGCAACCTGCTTCAAGTTTCTAATCAGACTGTGTGCTTCTAGGGGACTACATCGGTACTGCACATTCCAATTATTATATATAAATGTTAACTATAGTAATATCTCAACAGCTCACAATTAAAATTTTTCATCTCCGGTTAAGTAATTAAGAGGTGAAACAAATTTTCAAATTGTGGATAAATAATGAGTATGAGGGAATTTTGATACGATAAAGGAAAATTTTGTAGAATATCTCGTTAAGAAAATTTTCGTGTTACTTATTTACATTTGTAAGAATTAAAATAAAAAGTTTTCTGAAATAAATGGTCATCGTAATGTATTGTTATCCCTTGGGTACGCGCGATCTAAAATAAACGGGAATACGAGCGGTGCATCCCACAGTTATACTATATTTTTCTGAATTTTATTTAAAAAATTTAATAAAATTTTAAATTTTTTGTTTATTTAAACAAACTCAATAACATTTTAAGAACGTCATTCTCTCCTTCATAATCATCATCATTTAATTCGAATAGCTCTTCGATATCTTTTGGATTACATTCAGGTCAGTCTCTTTCCTGAAGTCATTGTAGTCTAAAATTACAAAACAAATAATTTAGAAACAATACACTTGCATTTCCAGTGAGGGTTATTTGAAATTTATAACAGCAGCGCGCTCAGTGTATCTAATAATAAAGCACTATTATCCGTTGCAAAATAAAATAATTGTGTTTTAAAACGATAACTTATGTTCCCTCACATTTGTTTGTCCATGCAATAAAATATTAAACAATTAAAAAAAATAAAATAAAAACATACCTGAGGGCGCCCGGTGTATCTCACAGGTATAATTTCAAATATTTCTAATGCTTTACACGTTAACAGACAGTCGTTTACTGATGTTATTCGACGGAACAGGTACCTACCACATATAAACGGATACGCGAATTACAACATTTGCCAAGCGACGTATCTGTCAGATATCCGCGCGTTCCGAAGGGCTAAATCTGTTTTAAGCATTAACATATTTCCATGCGGCATGATAGTTATTAACTGTCTCGGTTTGCATTTGGATACTATTGATGTATATTTTATCCGTATGTTACTTTAATAACAGTGTACGTCAAATTGTAGTATAGAAAAACGATTTCCTCATTAAAGCACAGAGAAGTCAAAAACTACTATTTCCTTATTGACTTAATAGATGTAGAATCTTAAATTACGTCTATTATCATATATTTCTCGGAAATATGTGACAAATAAAGCGTCGAAAAACAAGAATTAGGTTACCGTATGGCATCGCTTTTGATGCAAGCCATTCTGTCTGGTGCTAAAATACTAGGTACTATATACTTGTATTTTATGTTAATTAACACAGAAAAATCTGCACCTAACTAAGGTATTATTTTTTCTATTTTTGATTAAGAATACGTATTAATTGTGTTACAGTAACAACGTAGGGACAATTAATACGCTGCTGCGTGGTTGGGTGAAGGAGTAATTACAATACAAGAAAAAATCAAATGGGGATTTGATGGAAAATTTTGTTTTAGTCAATCTTCTTCACGAGAAAAATCTCCAGAATGACATAACATCTGGATGCTTAAAATAGAAAGAAGACATATTTTCTCCACAAAGTCTGGCCGAGAGTGTTCAAGTCATGTTACAGAAGATGATCTCGAAACTTCTTCAGTTAAAAAGAAAAAGTTGAATGGTAGAGCGAAAATTTCAAAATAAGTTAAAAAAAATGCTGTTCCTTCATTGTTCCTAACTACCAAAAATGAAGCCAAAACCCCATTGTTATCCGCATCGGCACTGGAAAAGAGAAATCACACTGCCTATTTAGGCAAAAAGCAATTTTCGGAAATCATGCAGTCTCAGGAACACATCCGGAGGTACATCATCGAAAAAAATTTCTTATCTTGACGTATACAGATCATCCTGATTGGAGTCAAATGGTAATACTTCTGCTAATCCTCTTATAGAAAGGGTGTGCCATGCTTTGAAAATGATAGTGAAGGAACTTGGAGAAGTTAGTTGCAGCGTATGAAGTAAACTGGAAAAAGAAACGTTTTGCAGTGTAGCAAAGAAACGTTTAGGTGGGCACTTGGACACTTCAATTAATCTATCGCATTGTAGCGGAATTAATGGCTCTGGCGAGGATGAATCTAGTGACAATTTCGTGATTTCGGTAGAAAATGTGAACATTTCGGCAAAGGTGTTTTTTTTATTTGGCTAAAACATTTTACTTTTATTTAAGAAATGCCAAAGTTCTTGGGAAGAAACTATTCCAAGAATATGTTCCATGAAGGGATCACTTTTAACGGTAAAAATCTCATACATTTACGTGGTATTTCCAAAAATTCCGAATAAATTTACAATGGGTAATATAGAACTTGCCAGTACTACATACTTAATATGGATGAGTTACACACTTTTTCCGCTTTTACAGGTACATTTGTAAACTGTTCAGCTATACTAATTAAAAAATTCTAATTCTACGCGACTACGCCTCTTTCTTGGACTCTTAGGGGAGTTCGCAACCTGCACTACCTTGGTGCATTGATGTGACCTTGCTTACTAATTGAAATTATATTAAATTGTAACAATTTATTTATTCTTAGCTTATATCGAGGAAGGCAACGAATGGCGCACCATTAACTACAAAAAAAGACTCAGGAGCTCTGAAGACACAACAAATAACCAAAGTCAATTAGGAAAACCACAATATTGGCTAGACAACCCAGTAGAAACTACAAATAGGTACGACTCACTTGATATTGATAAAGACGACAATCAAACAAGCAGCGCACAAACAACAAGCGCCTAGAACGACCCCAAACATCCACCCATCTATATATCCGATGTCAAAAATATACAGTCATTAACAACACTATTGAAGGAAATTGCAAAAGATGATTATACCCCAAAAGCACACGGTAATGAACAAGTAAAAATACAAAGTAATACAGGCGTAATTTATTCATCTATTATCAAACATCTTATGAATATAAAACACAAAATTCCACACCTATAAACCAAAGTAAGAAAGAACATTCCGAGTAGTATTCAAAAATATCCACCACTCTACGGACAACACAGAAATAAAGCAGAATCTAGAAAATCTTGGCCATGAAATAGTTAATATATGGCATATAAAACAACAATCAAGCAAAACTCCTCTCCCCATGTTTATAATCGGAATGAAATAAACAGACAACAACAAAGAAATTTATAAAACTACGTTAATCATGAGTACAAGAGTAACTGTCGAACCAACCCATGCCAAAAGAACAATTCCGCAGTGCCACAAATGTCAAAAGTGTAGACATACCAAGAATTATTGTCAACAGATGGATCGCTGAGTCAAATGCATAGGAAATCACCCCACCAAAGACTGCTCGAGAAAAACCAAAGATGATCAGGTTAAATGTACAAACTGTGGTGAGGGTCATTCCGCCAACTATCGCGGATGCATAAGCTATAAACAACTACAAGAAGAATTTTTGCCACGTTTACGACGAGAGCCAACTGCACACACCCAAGCACCTACTCAGACATATAGAGTTCCTGATATAACACACGCTGAACAAGCAAGACGAAACACTCAATCTCTGCAAAATCCAACTGTTAATGAAATTCCAGACCCGCAAGTGATATCTATAAATCAACCGCCATGGAAGAACTAAAGTCCATGATGAAGAATTTAATCACACAAATGGGGACCATTATGAACCTACTAACCACGTTAATTAGTAAAACGACGTAATGGCACAACTGTTAACAGCTACATAAAATTTTCAAACTACTACATCTACAACACTAATCATCCCGATGGAACCGCTCACAGTGAAATGTCAGTTATAATAAAATCTAACATAAAACACCACGAATTACAGAAATATGAAAAAGAACAACTACAAGTTACTACCATCCAAGTTGAAGACAAAACAGCAACCCTTAAAATCTCCGCCGTCTATAGATCTCTTAAACACTCTACAAAGAAGAACACTATTCCCACTTCTTCCAAAGCCTTGGACATAGATTTATTGCTACGGGTGATTATAACGCAAAGCATCAAAGGTAGGGCTCTCGCTGATCTAATTGATTTCTGCATCACTAAAGGGCTAAATATAATACAATAAAGAATCAAATCTTGCTTCGACTTAGCAACTGATCACTCTTCCATTATAATCACCCTCCACTCAGAAATAGTACAAACAAGACCAACCCTCTATAACACTAAAACGAACTGGGAATTCTTACAAAACATAATATCTCATCAATTAAACGTAAAAATACCACTGAAAACCAAATATGATATTGAAGAAGCTGTAACAAAGTTAACTAACACTATTCAACAAGCAGCATGGGAAGCCACTCCTGTAAAGAAAAACTCCAATACTAACAGCTGCCCACTAATATTAAGAGATAAATTAAAGGAAAAAAGACACCTCCGAAAACGATTGTAAATTGCCCGCCTGGAAGCTGATAAATGAGTGCTGAATCGATCTGCAAAGGAAATAAAAAAACTCCTACTGCAACTCAAAAACGAAGGCGTTCAACAATACCTAAATAGCCTCTCAGTCACTGAAACCACAGATTACTCTCTGTGGAAGGCATTTTGGAAAATTAAAAGACCTTTAACACACATATCGCCTCTCAAAAAGCCTAACGGGGAGTGGGCTTAGACCAGTGAAGTCAAAGCAGAAACGTTTGTTGATCACCTAATCAACGTGTTCCAACAATTGATTCCTAAACACCAGATCGGTTTGCGTCATTCACATGCAACCATTGAACAAATACATCGACTTGTAGACCAAATCTCCAACGACCTTGAGGAATATCGCTACAGCTCAGCTGCGTTCCTAGACATCTCACAAGCATTCGATAAGGTTTGGTATCCGGGCCTATTCTATAAATTAAAAAATTATTTGCCATACCAAATCTACGAAATACTTAAGTCCTACTTAACGGACCGGTACTTCTTCGTAAACGACCAAAGCGAACACACGAATCTTCAACCAGTGAAAACCGGAGTCTCCCAAAGTAGGACCTGTACTGTACTTACTATATACAGCTGACTTGCCAACTACAAGCTCAACTACAACCGCCACTTTTGCCGATCTCACGGTTATATTAGCCTCACGCCTTAATCCTGTTACTGCATCTCAAAATTTGCAAAACACACTGAATAAATTGCACCAATGGCTCAAAGTATGGAGAATCAAAGCAAATGAAGGCAAATATCAACTAATTAACTTTCACTATGAACCGTGATAGCTGGCCCCCGATCACATTCAACGGACAACAATTAAAACACACAGATTCAGCAAAATATCTAGGACTCCATTTAGATCGACGACTGACTTGGAGAACCTACGTTTTCAACAAGCACAAATATCTAGGGATGCAATATAGGAAAATCTACTGCATGATAGGAAGGAAATCTACACTTTCAATAGAAAACAAACTACTGATTCATAAGGTCATTCTAAAACCTATCTGGAATTACGGTTTTTCCTTATGAGGAACTGCTTGTAACCACAACCTGGCCATTATCGAGAGGTTCCAAAACAAAGTAATACGTACTTTAGCTAGTACATCGTGGTAAGTGCCGAACAGAGTGTTACTAAGTGACTTAAGTTTCCCAACAGTAAAACACGAAATAGGGAAAGTCTCCCAAAAATATCAATGCATCCCAACGAACTTGTGAACTCCTTAATTAACGCGGCTGATCTCCCAAAACGTCTCAAACGATTTAAACCCATCGAACTTCCAACACGTTTCAGTGTTAATCCTTAGAACTAAGTTAAACTTTATTAAATATTTGTAATATAGGTTAATAGACAAATACAGGTGGTTCACTGGAGCCTGACCCTGTATGCCTGTTAGCATTTAGCGGCTAGTTACTTGCATTACCCATAAAGTAAACACAAAAAATACTTATTGTCCCTTGTTTAATAGGACAGATTGTATAATAAAGGATTCAATAAAAAAAATTATTAATAAAAAAAATGAAAAGACAATCCTGGAGAAAAAAAAAAGAAAAAAAGAAAACTAATACTATGTTTCATACATTCGTTACCTATGTCGCGTCATTAGTTACATTTAAATTAGCTGTAAATTCATCTGCTTGTTACTGTTTCGCTAATTTCGTCACTTAGTGTTTCTTTAGATAAATTTTCTGAATTAAATGAATTTTTGTATTGAAATATGTTGACAGTCACCGTACTTGATACTTATTTTCACGAATTGGGGTCACTGGTTTACAGCTGTTTAGATCCGGGTTAAAGTTCAGATTTAGCTTTCTCTTTCGCCTTGGAGGTGAATTCTCTGTGTTTTTTAGACCATCGACGTGCATCGGCTTCGCAAGTATTCTCCTAGATATTAAATGATTATTTATAAACAATTATTTCCGTATTTCATACGCTTTAGGCGGATTTGCAAGGAACTCAAAACGTCAGGTGAGCTTTGTGTTCTTCTTTTTTACAACTTTCTTCAATTTTCAGTCATCAACACATCTGTTTTAAAATAATTAGTAACTTTAAATAAAGAAACCCATTAACTAGATGGTCTACGAACCAATTAACGAATGCTTTACTCTAAGGAAGAACTATTCCTTGTGTCTCGGTGATTTGCTATCTCGTTAGGGTAATAGTGTAACTATTCACATTCGCTAGTTCTCCTTTATTTACTTCAGGGGGTCGTAAAACTACTTTCGTTTTTCGAAACACAGACATCAGATATTATCGAACTTGTATTTGTTTAAATTCTGCATTGCTTGAATTTAGTATTACCGTTCTGTAATTATTACCTCATTTGTAATTTTTATGCCACCAATGTAGAAACGTACAAAATCTATCTATTACTGTGCAACGATTTGATACTAGATGGAAGTGGTAGTAGGATGAATATGACTTCTAACATCTATTGAACAACCAGTACGATCTGCAATCAAGGTTATCTGGATATTGAAAGCTTCGTTACCGATGATCTCTTTGATTTTGTATTACTTGTGTTTTGATGCTTCATTTGTAAACAAACTACACCTATATGATTGTATAGACACACCCTAATTTATTTGGTAAAAATTTAGTTGCTATACATAACTTTTAAGTATTTACCTGTAAAGTCAATTTGCTTTATATGTACTTTTGGTCAATTGTTACAGTGCCAGCTTTAATTTCATCTGGTTAAATTTTATATATAGTAACATTTGAACGTGTGAATGCATTCAATCTTGAGGCTTTAAAGGAGTGAAATTAGATACTCATTCACCTTTAGTTACTACATTTTAATTTCAAAGAACGTTAATTTAGCCATTAAGTTTTGGGGTTAATTTATCTGGTTTAATTCAACATAGCTTAATTCATTTACCAACAATAGAACTGATATTTGTTACTTTGTTAGAAAAGTAACGAATGCTCGCTTACTACTTAGGGTTGCTTTTATTAATTCTAGCTGGCGCCCTCTCTTCTCTCTTAATTTGTAGCTACCTTATTCGTTACTGTAAGGACTCATACCATCTATACTTTGACTGAGGTTCCATCACACCCTAAGCCGATCTTCGCTCTTGTACGGTAAGTTTAGGTACAGCGTGGAGATTTGCACGTAACAAGCATTCAACTTAACAAATTAAAAGGTATGTAAAAAGGTAACGTAATAATTATTTTGACGGTGGTGAAGTCCACTTAATTTAGTGACGCCACTGACTGGATTAGGATTTGTCCTCATGGTTTTGTTTATACGTATATGAATACAAATCAGGTTGTTGTAGAGTAAATTTAGTGGCGTAGCAATTTAAGCCACAAGACATATTAAACAAATGGATTTATGCAACCTAAATCTAAATAGCAAATTGGCTAAATTGCGTAATTTGTGATAAAACTAAAGTTTAATACTATCCCCTTTAAAAATTTTAAATAACAATTTGGTATAAACTAACGTAAAAAATCTGTAACACTGGAACTGTATAGTTATATATATATATATATATATATATATATATATATATATATATATATATATATATATATATATATTCTATCAGCGAGTAACTTCTTGTTGCGTATCTGGTGAAAGTGAATTTGTTTGTCTTTGAAGATCTCTAAACTTTAAAGTTCATGCTTATTACTAACATGTTTGATTAAGGATACCTTGTCTACTACATGATTTTTATCAAATATATGTAGGGCTACGGCAGACTTGGTCCAACGTTTCTATTTTATATGAGCTAAATGTTCTTTAAAACGAATTTTCACAGGCCGTTCAGTTTGCCGCACATATATTTGTTCACAGTTTTTACAATTAATTTTATAAATTCTCAACCTATCCTGCTTATCCACTGTTATATTGCCTAAAAAAATTTGCAAACTATTATCTGAAGTAGTGACTGTTTTTAAATTAATCTCGGAAAATATTTTAGATAGACCTTTTGTATGGGCAGGATAGTTTAGTACTGTTACATTCTTAACTCTCATCCTATGTGTTTGTTTCCTAACTATATTCACAACCACTTCGTCTGAGAACCCATTGTATGCAGCAATTTATTTAATAGTGGGCTATACTTCATTATAATTTTGAACTGAAAGAGAAAAATTAAACAATCCATGAACTAAACAGTTAAAAGCCGCGAGTTTATGCTGTCTACAGTGATTTGACTCATTGGTTATGAATCTTTTAGTACTAGTTTTCTTGCGATAAATATCTATATCTAGGTTACTACCATTTCTTGTTACCAGAGTATCAAGGAACGGGAAACTGTCATTTGCCTCTATCTCAAAGGTAAATTTTATTGTCGGAAATTTAGAATTTAAAGTTTCTACAAAGTTTTCAACACTGAAAATCTTAGTATTAAGGATGGCAAGCACATCATCCACGTATCTAATCCAAACTCTAAAAAAATAAGGCAAATCGCATTCTAAATCTGTCTCAAATTTATCCATGAATAGATTTTTCATTGACGGAGGGCTATTGCCCATTGTCGCACCATCTTCTTGCTTAACAAATTGATTGTTAATTTTGAAAAAGGTTTGTTTGGTACACATATCTTTTAATCTAAGAAAATCTTCTACTTCTGTATTGTCCAATGTTTTAAAACATCTTCTAAATAAACTAAAGTTTGGTTTATTGGAACATTCTTAAACAATGAACAAACCACGAATGAGACTAAAATTTCATATTCTGTAAGTTCAGTGTTTTTAAATATCTAAAACGTTTTACAAGATTAATTTGAAATGGATAAGGATAGGTCAGGAATTTATAAAACTAATTGTAAAAATTGTGAACAAACATATGCGGGGCAAACTCAACGACCTGTCAGAATTCGCTTTAAATAACACTTAGCTGATACAAACACGAACGTTGGGACAAGTCTACCGTAGCCCTACATATGTTTTGTAAAAATCATATAGTGTATAAGGTATCTGTAATCAAACATGTTAGTAATAAGCACGAACTTGATTGTTATGAAAGCTTAGAGATCTTTTAAAACAAACAAACTAGAATGAATAATGACGATCAATGATCTTTAGGCTACTCGGAAGTCCTTAAACATAGACAAATTTCACTTTCACCATAACGAAGCGTTACGCGCTGATGGTAAATACATTAAAAATGTTTAGTTCGTTCCAGTCGACTTCTGGTGATGATAGCTTAGCTATAGAAACACGTTCGGTGTCTTTTGTTTTTGTGTGCTACGTGGGTGTATTTTGTTTGTTATAAAATAACGTTTTCATTTTGTTTTTGATTTGAGTTCGAATTTTAAATGCGATTTAAAAATGAATGTAACAAGTTTAACGTAATAAGCAGATATCGAGTAAAATTATTAAATAAATTGGTTAACAAAAATTGGACACCGTCAACTTGGCAAAGCTCAATTGCCATTTATTAATTAGACCAGCAAACGTTATTAAACATTAATCTTTCGACATGTATTAATTTAAAAAAAGATTGTGAAACTCATTCATATTCATATTCGCTAACCTTTGATACATCAAATATTTAACTTTCCATTAGGCCCGAGGGTTTTCGTAATGTTAGTCGCGTTGTATCCCTGAGATACATCTTGAATTAAAATGTTCGATCCGAGAGTTATGAAATATCATTTATTTAAACACTTTAATCAAATAAATGCATAATTATAAAATAAAACACAAAGCAAAATAGAAAATAGAAATTAAAATACAAATTTTGAAATAAAATACAAAAACCATTCAGAATATTCAATTCTCTCATAATCCCGATTCAGATATTTCTCGCATATTATTTTACCGTGTAATTTTAAACATAAGTGCACGTCACATTTCTGACAACTATATGTAGTAAATGAATTTTTACCTTTCTACCTACTTATACATATGTAGCTACAGAAGATTATGTAATCGACTTTTTTTTCATTAAAGCTAAATCGACTTATTACCTATGTATGTGTGTGTGTGTGTGTGTGTGGTGTGCATGCAGTGGTGGTGGGTAGGTGGAGTGTTATGGGCAGTTCTTGGTTTTATTAAATACTAGCAGTACCGGGGGCGCTTTGCTGCGCTCAAATATGTAACACACTCTCTACACATATTAATTGTATTTTAATTAAATCCTTAATTGTGTGTATAAAAATTAAAAATTATAATACATGGTAACTAGGGAAGTACAAACAGTTTAAGTTTGAATCGATTGTGACTTACCTCCTCGATAACTCAGATAGAAGAGCACCACTCTAGCAAAGTGGAGGTCCAGGGTTAAAGTTGCACTCGAGTTAATCTTTTACTGTATACCTTAAAAGTTAATTTTAAATAAAGTACAATTAATGATTATTAAATTGAACAATTTATATATATATATATATATATATATATATATATATATATATATATATATATATATATATATATATATATATATATATATATATATATATATATATAAACACACACTCACACACACACACGCACACACACCACACACGCACACACACACGACACACGACACACACACACGCACACACACACACCACACACACACACACCACACACACACACACACACACACACACACACACACACACAAACACACTCACACACACACACACACACACACACACACACACACACACACACACACACGTGTTCCACGTAGACACCTTCAATTAAACGTTTCTAGAGTACTGCGTGTATTAGAATCCTGAAAACTTGTATACTGGGGTTTTTCGCAATTTCCAATCGATTAAAGATATTGTCATTGTTGTGCGACAACTCGCTTATTTCAGATCGAATGTGTCATTTTTTATTTTATTTTCAGATTGTACTTCAAATTTAAGGGTAACTTTCATTATCATACCCTATCCTTATATTTAATAGTTTTCGAGATATCTTGAGTTTTCACAAAAATGATCAAAAAACTTAAGTTTCATTTACTCCGTCATATCGACTTTAGTTTTTCACCTAGGAGGTTCAAATTTTAATAGATAAATCACGAAATATAATCGAATATCTGAGATATAAGAAAGATAGCTTGAATTACACAGGGTGCCTAAAATTACTGTACCAATTGTGACAAATTAAAAATCAAATTACTCGCTTATTTTAAACGGAACACTCACCAATCCACGTATTTTTTAATTACTTTTCGATTGGCATTTGCATTCCCTATACCCAAATATTACGGATTTGAAGACTGCGGTCACTAAAATAATGGGGTGGCTAATGTCAAGGTGGCTTTGAAACCAAACCCTTAAACGTCGCTTAAATGTCATTAATTGTTTAGCAAAGTTTTTGTCAAGGATGTAAATTAATTTTACTTATCTAAAGTTTGCAATAGTAAGTGTTTTTAACCCTATAACGACCAAGCTTCGGTAGTTTTCAGGTTGGATCATGCCGTGGCAAAAAATTACTACGTGTATATTGTAGTTGTTTCTGCATTTATTAGTAAACTAACAATGTATTCATACTTTTATTAAGAACAAATTAATTCATAATATAAAAAAAATCCAAAGAAAAAGAAAACTTGAACATGTATAATTACAATTTACAAGTACATAAATACAAAGAAAATTTAATTTTTAGTTTGATCGATGGTTTCGCATCTTATACAAGTATTTGTTTTTTTTTTGCTATGTGATCCACATACATAATTATCACATAAGGAACATACTAGTGAGGTTTTAGATAATCTATTTTTGGGGGTATTATTACGTTCTGCGTTTTCATCGCAAACAAAGCACCGTCCTTTGCTATAATTTTGGAGAGGCACTTTCACTCTGTTTTGTTATATTTTCTGTTGTAATGTGGTTTCTATGGAAGACACAACATCAGTTTTTAGACCACTTATATTAGTGGCCCTGTTTTCGACTTCTGGTTTTATCAAATCCATACCAAGTTCTTGCAAAAATAATATTCGACGATTATGATGTTCTTTATTCCACTCTGGGAAATTCTGAATAAATATAGAATAAGCATTTATTGCAGCTATATCCAATAAAGTGTAGAATATGGACATTGGCCACCTTCTAGTGGACCTTCTCTTAGAATATTTGCGCGCCATTTGATCTATAATGTCAACCCCTCCTTTGGTTACGTTATAAAATAAATTTATAACCCATTTCTTCTTTTCTTCATTATCAATTTTATTATCGACATGTTGCGTAGATAGAAATATAAGGATCTTTTTAGGCTTTTGACGAGGAATATAGGAAACCAGCGTTACTGGAGGCGATTTTGATTCTGGATTAGTAAATATAAACAAACTAGAATAGAGGTCTCTTTTACCAGCAACTTTGATTTCTTCGGGTATTCCTTGTCTATTGCTTTGTAACGTTCCAACAAGTGTAAGACCAAAATCTGTGTACAGTTCTTCAGCTAGTGCTACAGAGGTATAATATCTATGAGTAGTTATGTTACGTCCTGAATTTTTTATAAGAGTCACCAATCTCTTTTCAATTTCCAACGGACCTCTACACCGCAATGTACTTTCTGGAGTTATTCCCGCATAAACCTCCATACGTAATATATATCTTTCAGTACAATCTGACAGAATTCTAATGAGAATTCCATATTTACCTGGTTTTTCTTTCATGAATACCTTGAATCCACATCTACCACGAAGCAACGATAACATTTCGTCAATCACAACATTTACGTTTGGTGTAAAGTATCGTAAAAATGTCTCATTTAGCATGTCAAATACCAAACGTATTGGTGCAAATTTGTCACATTTTTTATGTTACATCCTAGTATCTTTATCGTCAAATTTAATAATTTTTAGTAATTCACGAAATCTATTGCGACTCATTGTACCAATGTATACTGCTTTCCCTAGTACTTTGCTCCATAAATCATGATAATCTAAATGAGTATCATTATTAGCACCCATTAGTAAAAAAAACCCTATCAATGCGTAGATTTCCCGCTCGTTAGTTTCTTTTGTACTTACACGACGAGCTTTTCATTTGAATGACGAACGATAATATCTACAATATCTCGCGTTATAAATTTTTGAAATGATTCCACAATATTATGCACAGGTCCATCTGGACGTAAACCAGGCTTTTCGCGAAATATATTTTGAACACCTCGTCTGGAGGCTCGGGGAAGTTGAGAACTGTAAGATCTACCATTTTTTGCAACGTAATTTTTAATTTGTGTAGCGTCTACTTTTGGAAATAATTGTACGTTTTGTTCCCTCTCGTTTTCACAATCGTCTTCACGATCAATCACAGAAATATTATCTTCCTCGTCACTACTTTCTTTATCACAATCACTAAAATCGGAAAAATTTTCCAATTCTCGAGAATGAAATAAATGCTTTGGTATTTTTTAAAAATTTTTAATTTGTCACAATTGGTACAGGAATTTTAGGCACCCTGCGTAAATCAAGCTATATTCCTTATATCGCAGATATAAGTAAATGAAACTAAGTTTTTTGATAATTTTTGAGAAAACTATTAAAGATAAGGATAGTTATCCTTAAACTCGACGTACAATCTGGAAATAAAATAAAAAATGGCACACTCCCTTTGAAATAAGCGAGGTGATATCGACTTCCGGTACAACCCGAAGTCTAACAATAATGACAATATTTTTTATCGATTGGAAATTGCGAAAAACCACAGTTATATATTTTCTCAATTCTAATAGACACAGTACCCAAGAAACGTCTAACTGAAAGTCTACGTAGGCACACGCACATACGTACACGCGCACACATGCACACACGACACACGCACATCCTGTCACACGCACACACGCACACAAAAACACACGCACACACGCACACACGTACACACGCACACACGCACACACGCACACACGCACACACGCACACACGCACACATGCACACAGGCACACGCGCACACACGCACAGACGCACACACGCACACACGCGCACACGCACACACACACTACAACGCACACACGCACACAGCACACACGCACACAGGGACACACGCACACGTACACACGCACACTACACCACATCACACACACCACGCACAACCACACGACACACACGACACACACGCACACACAGCACACACACAGCACACACACGCACACACACACACACACACACACCGCACGACACACACACACACACACACACACACCACACATGCACACGACACACACACACACACACACGCACACACACCACACACACACACGACACCAGCCACACAGCACACACGCACAACACACACACACGCACACACGCACACAGGCACAACGCGACACACGCACAGACGCACACACGCACACACGCGCACACACCACACGCACACACGCACACACGCACACGACACGCACACACGCACACACGTACACATCCGCACACACACACACCACATTCACACACACACTCACCACACACACGCACACGCGCACACACGCACACACGCACACAGTGCACCCACAGACACACACGCACACACGCACACGCACACACACGCACACACGCACACACGACACACACACACACACGCATACACACACTCACACTACACACACACTCAGCCACACAGACACACGCACACACACACACACCACACACGCACACAACGCACACACGCACAGACACGCACACACACACACGACAGCACACACGCACACACGCACACACGCACACAGCACACACGCACACACGCACACGACACACGCACACACACACACGCACACACACACACGCACACCGCACACCACACACACACGACACACAGCACAGTACAGCACACACGCACACGCACACAGCACACACCACGCACACACGCACACACACGACACACACAAACGACACATCGCACACACGCACACACGCACACTACACGTACCAACACGCACACACGCACAACACACACACGACAAACAACACGCACACTACGCACACACACACTCACACGACACGCACACACACACGCACACACGCACACGCACACACCACACACACACACACACACACACAGACCACACGCACACACACACGCACACACAGCACACGCACTACACACGCACACACAGCCACACACGCACACACACACGCACACGCACACACGCACACACACACGCACACACGCACACGACACACGCACACACACACACACGACACACACACACAGACACACGCACGCACAGCACACGCACACACGCACACACGCACACACGCACACACGCACACACACACTCACACATGCACACACGCACACACGCATACACGCACACAAACACACGCACACACGCACACATGCCCACACGTACACACGTACACACGCAAACACGCACACACGCACACACGCACGTTCTTGCACTTGGAAATGTTATCAATGCTAAAAACATTTTGTTCGCATCACGAATGAGTAATAACAGAATTTGTATCTATTTATCATCAAAAGAACTTGTACACATATTTATGGAAAAATATGGAGGTGTTGACATAAATGAAATTTTTATCGCGGCTAGAAAATTAATATTGCCTGCAAAGAGAATTGTCTTATCTAACGTACCACCCTGCATTCCTCACAGTGTAGTTCAATATGAACTGAAGAGAAATAATTTAGCATTAGTATCTCCATTGTCTTTTATTGGTGCTGGAATAGGTTTGCAAGAGTACTCACATGTGTATAGCTTTCGACGTCAGGTTTTTGTGGCAAATAATCCTGGAAGCTAAACCTCTATATACCAACGTCAGTATTAATTAATTATGAAGAGGAGGATTATAGGATTTTCTTATCAGATGATAAAGTAAAATGTTTTATATGTAAAGAAGAAGGCCACATAGCATCAAAATGTACACACACTGAAGACACACCGATACATACATCGTCTGCATCGCAAAAGCGTCCACATCCACCTACTGAATCCACCACGAACTCCAACCATTTGCAAGATTTCGATGAAATTCAGATATTATAAAAATGTGGAAAAGAACCTGATGGCTTTATAAAGCCAACGAAGATTGGTACTCAATTGACAACTAAAAAACGTAAAGTGGATCCGCCGTCACCGGTAGAATTTTACGATGAAATGAAGGATTTATGGTCAAAAGAAGACAATTTAGTGCTTGACTACATTACATTCTCTGAGTTTTTAAATCGTATAAAAGGCTGCAATACCCCCTTAAACGTTGTAAGGAAATACACGGAAAATGTTGATGATATCATTGAACTAATAAAACAAGTAATTCCTAAATTCTCGCAAAGGAGTACAAAAGAACGCTGTAAACGACTCATTAATTATCTAAAGAGAGACTTAAACAAGGAAAGTGCATCAACCTCACAAGTAGAATCTCGCATAGAATCTTTTGAGGAACGTAGATTGTCAGTAGAAAGCACTGAAAGCACATACTAATATCCTCCAGTATGGAAAGAGAAAATTTAAAGATAATTACTCTTAATGCTAAGAGCTTAAGAAATGATTTTAAATGCATTGAACTAAACACGTTTCTAAACATACATTTGCCAGATGTCATTTTACTTCAAGAATCCAATTTTTCAGATTTACCTCCTGCACTAAACACTGGGTCTTACATTTTTTTTATAAACAAACACACTAAAAATTACAGCGGAACAGTTATTGGTGTCAAAAATAATTTGAGCATAAAAATAATAGATCACACTATCCTGGTTTATTCATACTTGCAAAAATTAACAATGAGTATTAATAATTCAACCTGGGTTATTTTTAATGTGTATGTCCCTCATAATAACGACGCTGCTACTAACGTTTTGTCGACTTTAAATTCACTTTCCAGAATTGCTAACAGTAGTGACAAAATAATCATTGGTGGTGATTTTAACTGCACGGAAAACCCACGTTTAGATCGGAGTGGCTCTTTTGAAAAGAATCTTAACTTTTAAAACGATTTCAGTATCTTCATCAAGAAAGCAAGATTGTCAGATTGCTGGAATTTTTTCAATAAAGGTAAAGGCGGATTCACATACTTTACAAAAGGCAAACCAAGCACAGCTTCACGGCTTGATAGAATATATTGTTCCAATAACTTAATGCCTCTTTTAAAGTCGGTCGCTTTACACAGTTCCTTTTCAGACCATTTAGCAGTTTCTGTTTCTTTCAAAACAACTAAAATTGTTAACCTGCCACCCTATTGGAAATTCAATAATTTTTTACTCCAAGATAAACAGTTTCTAGATATAATGAGAACTTTTTTAGTGTCCGAATGTGCTGATTGTAACAACGCAATCAATATCACGTCGTGGTGGAACCAACTCAACCTAAAAATTAAAGACATGGTGATTTTGTACCAGAGACAAAGCAAACAAAAAAATACCAGGACATACACAAACTACAGAAACAGGTACAGACATTTACTAACAACAAAAGTGACAATACCGAAAAGGAAAAATTACTAGAATTAATCGAGAAAACGAAAAATGCGTACTATAGATCTAGTGAGAGGAAATTAAGGACCACAAAATACCACATACTTGCTCAACGTGACCGACCAACTGTAAACAAGGAGCTAAAATCAATTTTTAAACCCCTATCCATTTTAAGACACAACAACGATGTCATCGAAGATACATCAAAGTTATGTGAAATCGTAAATAATCATTTCCGAAAAATATGAAAATGTAAACTTTCACCATTAACACTCATAATAAAATACTTATCTTTTTTGGGATTTTTTAATGGTGTACTTTAAATTATTTTTAATAATTAAATCATGTTTGAATTTTTCAAATTTGACAAAATTGTTTACTACATCTTTAACAATGTTTAACTAACATTACTACTGACGAAGATAACTGTAAGTGTTATCGAAACGTTTAGATTGTGTAATTTAAAGTACACCATTAAAAAATCCCAAAAAAGATAAGTATTTTATTTCCGAAAAATGTTCGAGAAAAAGAAAATAAAAGTGAATAACTCAAACTCATTATATAAAAACCTCCGTACTCTATCTGAGAATGACAGGCGAACGTTAGACCAACAGATAACACTAGATGAACTAACAGTAGCGCTTAAGTCTCTGAATGTACACAGCCCACCTGGCATAGACGGCTTAACAGCTCAGTTTTATACTTCTTTCTGGGACATTTTAAAACATAAATACCACTCAATGGTACAGAAAGCAATCGAAATGAAACAACTGCCTCGTTCGTCCACCAAGGCAGTAATCAGTCTGTTACCGAAAAGTGGCGACCTAATGGAAATAAGTAACTGGCGACCCATCTCCCTGTTGTGTACTGATTATAAAATTTTTTCCAAAGTTTTATCTACAAGATTATCGAGCATTATTTCAAACGTAATCTCTCCGGGACAAAGTTATGCAATCCCAAATAGGTCAATGTATGACGCCATACATCTACACAGAGAATTAATAAACTATACCAACCAAGCAAATGTACCGCTAGCAGTTATTAATCTAGATCAAAAGTCAGCTTTTGACAAAATCAGTCACGAATATTTATTTTATGTATTGAAAAAAATGAATTTCGGAAATGGTTTTATAGAAAGTGTAAAACTGCTATACACTAATACAAGCAGTCATGTCAGACTAGGTTCACTACTAACGAGCGCTATTAATTTTGAGACCGGCATTAGACAGGGTTGCCCATTATCTGGTCCCCTTTTTTCGATCGCCATCGAACCATTACTTACATTACTGCGAACTCTTCTCACAGGTTTTCCTTTTCCCAGTGCTCAGACTCCAAAAAATATAACGGTTAGTGCGTACGCGGACGATGTCTCTACATTCTTTTCCAGCAATTATTTTAATACCGTAGTGCAATGTTACCGTATATACGCGGAACAATCTGGTTCAGAACTAAACTTAAATAAGTGTAAAGGTTTATGGGCATGCTTAAGAAAAGGAAAGATACCCCGTTAAATATCACCTGGTCAACGGAAATAAAAATACTGGGAATCACGTTGTCGAATGATCAGTTGCTAGATTCGTCTGAAGCATTCACCAAGTTATCACATGTATTGAATAATACTCTTATGAAATGGAGAAGAAGATTACCAGCATTATCTATTATTGGTCGAAAAACCGTAATCAATCAATTCGTAGCACCAAAATTATGGCACACTCTTCATTGTCTACCAATTACACATCAACAACAACTGCAATTACAAAAGAAAATTACCGATTACATGTGGACGGAAAACACTGGACTTCGAGATGCATTTGCATGTCCCCATTATGCAAGGCGGTTTAGGTTTAGTACACATCCCATCCAAAATAAAGATGTTAAGATGGTTAGCAAACAAACTATCAGGAAAAGGAAAAGTGGATTGGCAGATTATTGTTGAACACAACTTAAGATTGGCAGACTCCTTGGGATTAACGTGGCAATGGATGTTTTTCAAAAAAGGATTACCACGAGAACATAAACTATCAAACGTGGTAATGGACGTAATCAATGTAACGCAAAATAACGAATGCAGTGTAGAGGGATTTGATCCAGCAAATATTCCAACAATTGCATCCAAATTGGCACCTCAAAGCGTTCCTCCCAGTTTTTCATCGTTTTGGCAATATCTAGGATTTACAACCCTCAATGACTTTCGCTGAAACGGAATGTGGTTAGAAGAAAATTCCTTCCTCCAATGTCTTCAAGCGCCATGTGCTCTAGTAGAAAACGAACTGCTGAAGCACTTCAGAAGAATAAAAACTATATGTAACGAACTGTTTCTAGAAAAAGTTCCAGAACAGTGCTATAACAATAAATATTTGGTATTCACATATAAAAACATGCATTATCAGTTAAAATCTAACACTAGGAAACAACTAGAACGCAAGTTAACAACAACTTTTGTTAACCTAAAGGAGGAACATATTTTAGAGAATTACTGGAACTCAGAAGCTACTCATTGGCGATCTTTCTCCAACTCATTAACCTCCGGGAACGTATTTGAAATTGCTTGGAGATTCTCAAAAAATAGATTAGCGGATCCAATCTTTTTAAAACACGCCAATTTAAGAAACGTTGATACATGCCAACAATGCACATCAGCGAAGTGTGATTCAGTACACATGATATTAGACTGTCCTAAAATACAAGAAATTTGGAGACTAGTATCCGACATGGTGAAACAATGTTTAAAAATTACACAAATACCAAAAACGTCGTACGTATGCGGTTTGAGAGGCAACTCACACGGTCACTCAATTGCTAACTACTTGATTAATCTAGCAAAGGAAACTATTTACAATATTACGATAAACAGCATGAAAAATGATAGTCATAATGCAAACTTTAAGTCATCCTTCACCACCCGATACTGCGAAACAGAATTATGATGGATTTCTACTGGAATCTGGGGAAAGGAACCATTGAAAATTTTAAAGCAAGATGGTGTATTAACAATGTGTTGTGTGAAGTCAATGATACTGAATCATTGGTGTTCAATCGATATATTGACGACTCAATGTAAACACAATTTATACATGTATAATATGACAATTATTTTGTCATGATTACCATTTTATAGTATAAATACTTTGTAAATATTTGTACAGTTTTAATAAACATAATAATAATAATAATAATAATAATAATAACACACACACACGCACACACACGCGCATACTTACACACTCACATACACACACACGCACTCACCCGCACACGCACACACGCACACACGCACACACGCACACACGCACACACGCGCACACACACGCACACACACGCACACACACGCACACACGCACACGCGCACACAGGCACACGCACACACGCACACACGCACACGGACACACGCGACACACGTACACGCACACACGCACACACGCACACTTACACACTCACATTCACACACACGCGCGTCCTCAAATTTTTATTTTTTTTAAGTATATTTTTCTAGAATTGTTTCTATTATGTAAGTTGTGACCCTAAAAAGGGCCGAATGAAGGAGAAAGGTTTTTAATGCCCCTGTAAATTCTCGAAATGCTGACCATCACGCTCTATGAATTGCTGAACCCTCTCATGACTAGACAAAACTGCAGCTTCAATTTCGGCTCACGGTATGTTACGTATTGCGTTACGAATCCGGTTTTTCATATCTTCTCTAGTAGTAGGTTGAGTCCGAAACACGATGTCCTTTAAGCGACCCCATAAGTAAAATCGATGCAAGTTAAGTCTGGTGATCTCGGAGGCCATGGAAACAGGCTCCCTGTTCCAATCCACCGCTGTTGAAATACTGCATCAATATGCTCTCTCACATTAATAGCAAAATGTGCTGGGCAACCATCTAACTGCAAAAACGATTTTTGCCTTGTTTCCAGAGGCACATCTTCCAACAACAACAGTAATTGATTGGCCAAAAAGTCAAGAAATACATTGCCATTTAGGGGTTGCTCGAAAAAATATGGCCCAATAATTCTGCTTCCCAGTAGGCTCCACCATACATTTAAACTCCAACGTCCTTGGTGCTGAACTCCATGCAACCAATGGGTATTTTCTGCAGACCAACAATGTATATTGTGTAGATTGACTCTTCCGTCACTACTGAAGGTGGCTTCATCGGTCCGAAGAATTTGAAATAAAAATTCTCTATTTTCGCGTATCATACCTAACATCCAAAGGCAATAGTCTCCCTCTTTCAAGGCCTGATGCAAAACGACATGATATGGGTGCATTCTTAAAGTAATTAAAAAAAGTTTAAATGAATACCTATATATTTTGATGGCCATTAGAACTTACCTATGGTCCTTCAAAATATTTTGAACCGTTGTCCGTGATACGCCCAACTCAGTGGATAATGCTCTTGTGCTAACATGAGGATTTCCTTTAATGTAGCCCAGTACACGGTTAATATTTTCTTGTGTCCTTCCAATTCTTTGCCGTTGAAACGTAGCCCGAGAACTACCATTGGCTCATAAGCTCGCCACTAATCGGGTAAAAACTCTTACATCGCAAGGACGCCGATTTGGGTATCGAGCCGCGTAAACTCTTTTAGCTACTGCGGCATTCTGAAGACATTCAAAATAAACTGCAAGCATATCAACAGCTTCATTATTCGTAAAACGCATTTTGAAAGCACAAATATTGCTCAAAGTAACGCTAAAGTATTGACAACTATTGACAATTTGAGGATTATGTATGTTTTGTTTAGGTATCTGTTTCCATTGCCTGCTTCTATTAATTGTATTTTTCGTATATATCCATAGTGAAAGTGCATTTAAGCAAACAAAAAATGGGACTTTCGTATAACTTTTAGCATTGCTTACTTGCCCGTAGTAATTTCAAAAAGGGTAATTTTATTCTGGTGTAGAAATTTACAAACATTTAAAATCGCAATTTCTAGGTAACCTATTCAGAGCCGAAATTGAAGCTGCAGTTTCGCCTACCCATAAGAGGCATCAGCAATGCACAGAGTGATTGTCAGCATTTCGGGCATTAAAAACCTTCCTCCTTTCAATCGGCCCTTTTTAGGGCCACAAATTACATAATAGAAACAATTCCTAAAAAATATAGTTAAAAAAAAATAAAAATTTAGGGGATTTTCGTATAAAGTCTTCTTTAGCCAATATTTTTGGTTAGGAACAAGATATCGAGATGTGGTTTTCGCGAGCTTATTTAGGCATCATTTAGCTACTTGTTCATTAAAAAAAGGCATACGTTTAGTTTTTTTGCAAAAATTAACCGTTTCTGTCGGAATGTCGAACAAAGCCCTCTAGCGAAGACATGTGAAACTAACAAAACTTCAATTATTTTAAAATTTGTAGCCCAAGAAAAGCTCTTTACAACGCGCCCAAGTTTGTTAAAATCGGATTAGCCGTTTCGAAGATACGGGGGGTGATTTGAGGAAACCTTTGAATACCGTCACCACTTTATTTTTATGGCTACCCTGTACAAGGTCTATACGTCGATATTTCTTTACATTTGAATTATATAGCTGTTTCTGAAATATTTGATAAGAACTGGTCCTAATGTGAAGATCCGTAAAAATCTAGAGATCGAATTTTTTCGTCATAGCAATTCCTTCCCTTTAATATACTTCGTATAGTATGCGGGAATGATAAAGAAGATTCACGAACGTTGAATTTGTTTAATAAGGCGACAGTTTTTAAATCTGATTGACGTTTATAATGAAAACTCTTGTTAATGGTATATTGTATGTACAGGCCGATCCAGCAAGATAATCCTAAATTTAACGTTTTAATTTACAAAACAGATTGCAGATAGATTAAATCGTAATATTGCAACACTATTTTTAAACGTCTTGATATTATAGCTTAAATATGACAATTTAAACCAATTTTAGTGCTATTTTACTACAGACAGCTCATAAATGAAACTCAGTGATGTCTAATAAAAAACTTTATTTTCTTCAGTACTATAAAATGAATCTTGCTCTCAGAAAGTATATTGTCAAAATCACTATCCTTGTTTTACCAAAAACATATTTTTTGGGTAGGGTATGTAGGTAATAACGAGTAATGTATTATTACGGTTTCAGAACGAGAGCCAAAGCGTATTTTTATTTATCAAAGTTTGTTTTTAGTATAAATTTCAGGTGTGCAGATATACCTTAGAAAGGTGCGGTGTGAGAACTTCATTAAGCAGTGAAATATGGAAAATCATAGCAACCATAAAAAGTAAAGAAAACGATTTTTCATAAGCGTTTCCTAAAGTACCACTTGAAGTAACCGTTTTTAAACATTTCCTAAGTAAAGTGTGAAGATTATACTAACATAGATATCTTAAAAGTAAGCTAAGCTCTATTTATAAATACCTTTGTGAAAATATTCTACACAAGCACATAATTTAATTACTCGTTTAAGTTAAAAGCCCTAGATTTGAGGCACTAAAAGTAAATAAGACAAGATAAAACACTTGAGCAAGGCTAAGGGCGTATAAGAACGGAGTTACAACATTAACATGACTGTTGTAAAGAAAATTATTTGTGGAATCTGACTGTTAAGACGTACTTGTAAAACACATAAGATACCGCGTTTGAGTAGCTGTGTAAACTTTGCATTTAATTTGCTCAATGAATAAAGAACTTAACAAACGTAACGGTTTTTATTAAGAGAGAGAAATCGATTTATGCGTATACTGCTTTTTATATCTAAGTATGTATCTATCTATCTATCTATCTATATATATATATATATATATATATATATATATATATATATATATATATATATATATATATATATATTTATAAATTTTGTTAATCGGTGTTTGTAATTTGGCCATGAAGTGGCAATTTTCAAATGTAGAAAAATCATGTGCTATTGTGTTACTTACTATGAACGAAATTCCAAGAAAACGCATGATTTAAACAAATATCAGAGAACAGTACCCATATACCTTATGTCAATTTAAGAAAGATGGTATTTAAAAAACCCCAAAAAACCTTACAAAAAATAAAATTTTTTATTGGGCTAAGGAAATTTTCTGAATAGATTGAATAAACAATTTGACTACTGCCCTTTTTACAAAGAAAAAACTACATGCATTTATATTTAGAATTTGCCAGAACCGACCTGGGGATTCAGGGCCCAAGTTATTAATTATACCAAATGTGCAGATAATTTTCCATATAAAATCATTTGATCAGATGAAAGTCAGGTGACCAATAATAATTTTCAACAGTAGAAATTCTCTACAAAGAATATACTAGTGTTTAAAAAGTGCGCAGACACTAACCACGTGTCGGTTTTAATTGTGCTTATTTGAATAAAAGTCCATTATTCTATAGCGAATTTTAAATTTGAACGCTACCAAAATTTATTGGAAAATGAAATAGAAGCAGCTTTAGTTGATTTGTTGATATTGATGATTATTGGTTTTATAAGACGGTTGCACATAACCCAGATTAGGTATTTATCGGCAAGGTTTCCAGCAAGATGGATTCATATTAAGTAACATTAACGTTTGATATAACAATTTTTCTTGCGTATATGTCACAATGATATCTATCGACACAATATTGAAAACGACACCAATTGCGGAACCTAGTTCTCAATGTTTTGAATTCAACTGTAAAACTGTTTTTAAAATAATGGAGAACTTTATGAACAACTATTATTAGACTTATAAGTAATTTTTACAAATTACACTAAAAAGGAATTAATAGTTTTCCTTTTACGTAAATTTATTTGTTGATATTAACTTCAATAAAGAAACTTTTTGGGTGTTAATAATCCGGGAATGTTACTACATCAACTTCTTGAAAACATCTGTATTCAAAATGTTGTGATGATGGTCCATAAAAGGTTCAAAACCATGAGAAAATGTACACATTGCTGAATTTCAAAAAAACCTTTCAAAATCATTTTCAAAATATCAGGACCGCATTTAAAAAAAAATTGATGATAAAAATAGAAAACTAACTATACCGTTTACAGCTCGTAACAAGTTCTTAGCATATATAAACGCCAGAAAAAATAAAATAGGAATTTAAAAAAATTTTTTCAAATATCTCAAAAAAAAATCACGCCATCAATTTTTTATCATTTTATTCTTAATTGTTTTTTCCCTTTAACCAGTTATCATATCATTAGGTAGAGCCCAGGAAATTGATCTTACAAGGGAAGAAATATCCATATTAAAAGAATATATATATATATATATATATATATATATATATATATATATATATATATATATTTTTTTTTTTTGGTTAAATTTAAATTTTTTAATTATTATTGGTTTTTTTGGGTATTTTCCAATAATTAAATTTAATTTTTTATTTAGTCTTCATAGTTCGAAATATTTAGTAACATCTGTTTTATGGTTTGTGCGCAAATGGAACAGAACAGCAATTAACTTTCCTTTCCATCTCTTTGGTCCAGTTCAGACGTTATCTTTTTAGCTTTATTGTGATATGTGGCTTTAATTACATTTTGTAAATATTATATTTAAAGGGTGAAAGGGACTCTTACATTAAGGAAACTTTTTAAAAAAAACTGAAATTTTGATGAATTTTGTGCTGGGGTGGTTTTTTTCTAAGATAAAACATTTGAGTGTTAATATTTTTGACATGGTTAATATATGTTTTGTTCTTGAATTCATTTAATTATTACATATTGGATTTTAAAAATATTGATTGTTTTAATAGTTGTGGAATTTAGAATTTTAGTATCAAATTTTTACGACTTTTGTTTCGAGATGCCTCAATCCATATAAATTTTGTGTGTATGTATGTAGAACTGATGTAAATCCTAAACATAATTATATGTAATGGAAATTCTAAACATAATTAGATTTAGAATTTACATCAGGTCTACATACATAAAGACAAAATTTACATCGATTGGGGCTTGTATCTCGATAGCCAATTTTAGCGTACTCTAGCAAAGTGATCGAGAATTTTATTTATGTATTTAATAAAATTAATAATAATTTTTAGTTACATATTTACTTTACCGAAGTTAAGCGGGCGGTGCTTTGGATGGGTGACTGAAAAGTTAATCGGTCAGTACCGGAAAGGTCATTTTTCAAGTGCTATTACAAAAACACTAACACATAATCATTCAAACGATCAACATGAACCTTCTTACCGAGGTGTTATAACACAAGCATCTCTCATTCAGTCACTTCATGCAGCCAAATTGACAAACCCGATTGCAAAAAATTTATTATATTATATATATATATATATATATATATATATATATATATATATATATATACATATTATAAATTTTTGTGTACAGGTCGTAAAGATACTAAAATTACTAAATTCAACACAACTATATAAGCTTACAATCAATATTTACTTAAAATCCAATATGTAATAGGATTAACACTGAATTCAAGAACAAAACATATATTAACCTATGTCAAGAAAAATTACAGTACTATAGGTTATGCACTCAAATGTTTTTATCTTAGAAACGGAAAAATTCATTAAAATTTCAGCTTTTTTAAGCTTTCAATGAAAACGTATTTCACCCTGTTAAATATAATATTTACAAAAATGTAATTAGAAGCCTTTACATACCTCACACAAGGGAGTAAAGCTAAAAAAAGATAACGTACTGAACTGGACGGCAGAAGAAATGGAAAGGAACGTGAATTAAGCTGTTCTGTTCGCATTTGCGCACAAAACCATAAAAACAGATGTTACTAAATATACACAGCGATTCGTAACTATGAAGACTAAAATGAAAATATCGAAACACATTCCAAAATTTAATTATTGAAAGAAAAAAATACCAACGTAATGTAAATATATTTTCCAATAATAATAAAACAATGTTTATATATATATATATATATATATATATATATATATATATATATATATATATATATATTCTTATTAATATAGATATCTTCTGTCCACTGTGTCCAAGATCAGGATTCTCACAATGGGCTCTCCCTAATGATATAAGATAACTCCGGAAAGGGGAAAAAGTTGTGCAATTAGGGGATGAATAAAATGATTCAAAAAAATTGATGGCGTGATTTTTTGTTTTTGAGATATTTGAAAAAAATTTAGTTTTTTAAATTCCTATTTTATTTTCTTCTGGCGTTATTATAAATGCTAGAGCAAAATTACAAACACTTCTTCATGGCAACTTGTTGCGAGCTTTAACACGGTATAGTTAGTTTTTCTATTTTTATAGCCATCATCAACTTTTTTTTTAAATGCGGTCCTGATATTTTGAAAAATGATTTTGAAAGGTTTTTTATTAGAAATTCAGCAATGTGTCACATTTAACGGTCTCATCGCGTTTTGAACCTTTTATGGACCATCATCACAACATTTTTGAATACAGACCTGTATTTTCAAGAAGTTGATGTAGTAACATTCCCGTGAGATGATTACACACACCATAATACAGTTTCTTAATATTAGAAGTTAATATCAACAAATAAATTTACGTAAAAGGAAAAACTACTAATTCCTTTTTTTTTAGTGTAATTTAAAGTAAGAATTACTTACTTATAAGTCTAATAATAGTTGTTCATAAAGTTCTCCATTATTTTCCAAACACAAATAACACCGTTTTACAGTTGAATTCAAAACATTGAGAACTAGGTTCCGCAATTGAGTGTCGTTTTCAATATTGTGTCGATAGATATCATTGTGACATATACGCAGAGAAAAAGTCAAGAGGTGTTATATCGGAGGAACGTGGTAGCCATGTTACTCTCGAATATGTCCCAATCCATCTTGCTGGAAACCTTGCCGATAAATATTCCTGGACGACTCTGGAGTTATGTGCCGGAGCACCGTCTTATAAAAACCAATAATCATCAATATCAGCTTGAGGCAAATCAACTAAAGCTGCTTCTATTTCATTTTCCAATAAATTTTGGTAGCGTTCAGAATTTAAAAATTCGCTATAGAATAATGGACTTGTTATTCGCATTCCGAATATTGCAGCACACGTATTAAAACCGACACGAGGTTAGTGTCTGCGCACTTTTTAAACACTAGTATATTCTTTCGCCCAGTAGAGAGCATTTCTACTGTTGAAAATTCCATTATTGGTCACCTGACTTTCATCTGATCAAATGATTTTATATGGAAATTGCTCATTATCTGCACATTGCCTGGTATACCATTCACATAACTCCCTGTGCCTGTCTGAATTCCCAGGTCGTAGTTCCTGGCAAATTCTAAATATAAATGCATGTAGTTTTTCTTTTTGTAAAAAAAAGGGCAGTAGTCAAATTGTTTATTCAATCTATTGTGTAGAAATTTCTGGATTTTCCTTAGCCGCTAATAAAAAATTATTGGCTTACTCTTTATTGTAAGGTTTTTTATGGGAGTTTACAGGCTCCTTAAATGCACCATCTTCCCTTAAATTGACACACAAGCTTTATGGGGCTACTGTCTCCCTGGATATTTGTTTAAATGCATACGTTCCGCTTCATTGGAATTGTGTTGGCATAGTAAGTAACACAATAACACATGATATTTTTCTACATTTGAAAATTGCGCCATACATTTTTTGGTAGTAACTACCACAAATTAACCAATCCAGTGTTAAATACTAGTACCATCTAAATACAAAATTGTAGAATACAAAATTATGACAGATACTGAATTATTTCAAAGCCGTCTATTTTTCTTTTTCAGAACATTACATCGTTGTTAAGATGCCGCAGGCAGAACTGTAAGATATTATTTATGTTTGGAGTTTCATGAAAAGCATTTTTTCAGCTTGGAAAAATTGTTGTGTTTCACAATTAACAATATTTTATTTTAGTAATTTTCCTTATTTTACAAAATATTAACCATGAAGGAAAGTTAACTAAATAACCTTTTTTGAAAATTCAGTCTGTATCCAAAAAGTTCGTGATGAACTGATGGTGCATAAAAGTTCCAAAATTTGATCAGACCATCAAATGTGCTATATTGCTGAATTTGTAATAAAAAAACCTCTCAAGACGGGTTTTAGAAATATCAGAACCACATTTAACAAATCTAAGGTGATGATGGCTATAAAAATAAGAAACGTCCGATTAAAAAACTGACTATGCCATGCTAAATCCCGTAGCCATGAAGAAGTTTTTGTATTTTTGATTTAGCATTTATAATAACGCCAGACAGAAATAAAATGGAAATTTCAAGAATTCAAATTTTTTTAAATATCTCAAAAACAGAAAAAGAGGTGAATAAGGAGATGAGGGAGAGGAGAGGAGAGGAGAGGAGAGGAGAGGAGAGGAGAGGGAGAGGAGAGGGAGAGAGGAGAGGGAGAGGGAGGGAGAGAGGAGAGGGAGAGGAGAGGGAGAGGGAGAGGAGAGGAGAAGAGGGAGAGGGAGAGGGAGAGGAGAGGGAGAGGGAGAGGGAGAGGGAGAGGAGAGGGAGAGGAGAGGGAGAGGGAGAGGGAGAGGGAGAGGAGGGAGAGGGAGAGGGAGAGGGAGAGGGAGAGGGAGGGAAGGGAGGGAGAGGAGAGGGAGAGGGAGAGGGAGAGGGAGAGGGAGAGGGAGAGAGGGAGAGGGAGAGGAGAGGAGAGAAGAGGGAGAGGGAGAGGGAGAGGGAGAGGGAGAGGAGAGGAGAGGGAGAGGGAGAGGGAGAGGGAGAGGGAGAGGGAGAGGGAGAGGGAGAGGAGAGGAGAGGGAGAGGGAGAGAGGAGAGGGAGAGGAGAGGGAGAGGAGAGGGAGAGGAGGAGAGGGGAGAGGGAGAGGGAGAGGGAGAGGGAGAGGGAGAGGGAGAGGGAGAGGAGAGGGAGAGGGAGAGGGAGAGGGAGAGGAGAGGGAGAGGAGAGGGAGAGGAGAGGGAGAGGGAGAGGGAGAGGAGGAGAGGGAGAGGGAGAGGAGAGGAGAGGGAGAGGAGAGGGAGAGGGAGAGGGAGAGGAGAGGAGAGGGAGAGGGAGAGGGAGAGGGAGAGGAGAGGGAGAGGAGAGGAGAGGGAGAGGAGAGGGAGAGAGGAGAGGGAGAGGGAGAGGAGAGGGAGAGGAGAGAGGGAGAGGGAGGGAGAGGAGAGGAGAGGGAGAGGGAGAGGAGAGGGAGAGGGAGAGGGAGAGGGAGAGGGAGAGGAGAGGGAGAGGGAGAGGGAGAGGGAGAGGGAGAGGGAGAGGAGAGGGAGAGGAGAGGAGAGGGAGAGGAGAGAGGAGAGGGAGAGGAGAGGGAGAGGGAGAGGGAGAGGGAGGAGAGGGGAGAGGGAGAGGGAGAGGGAGAGGAGAGGGAGAGGGAGAGGGAGAGGAGAGGGAGAGGGAGAGGAGAGGGAGAGGGAGAGGAGAGAGGAGAGGAGAGGGAGAGGGAGAGGAGAGGGAGAGGAGAGGAGAGGAGAGAGGGAGAGGGAGAGGAGAGAGGAGAGGAGAGGAGAGGAGAGGAGAGGAGAGGAGAGGGAGAGGGAGAGGGAGAGGGAGAGGGAGAGGAGAGGAGGAGAGGAGAGGAGAGGAGAGGGAGAGGAGAGGAGAGGGAGAGGAGAGGGAGAGGAGAGGGAGAGGAGAGGAGAGGGAGAGGAGAGGAGAGGGAGAGGGAGAGGAGAGGAGAGGGAGAGGGAGAGGGAGAGGAGAGGAGAGGAGAGGGAGAGGGAGAGGGAGAGGAGAGGGAAAGAACAAAATTTACTTTAACTCCGTGAATATTTTTTGACGCATAAACCCAAAAGGATATCTAAATGCAAATACCACAATATATTTCATGTTAATACCACATATGTGTTTAGCTGACATTTTCATCGTTGGTCGGCTAGTTACGAAGTACTTTCATGCTCCTATGGTAGGACCTTTTGGGCAACCTTACCTTACATGTGTTTGAATTACGTTATGTTATGGTTTATACACTATTCTTGAGATGAATTATTTGGCAAAACACTTGCAATATTTCGAAAATTAGAAATTTAGATATCAAACATGCTCTAGAATATTAAAAGCTTGTAATATAAACTATAAAACAGTTCAAAAAATTATAATAACCAATATACCATTCAACACACATCAATTTGTGTTGGTACCTTGTGCCGGGTGGGCAACTAAGAGTGGACGTCGGCTATATCTCGGCAAGGGTCAATCTGACATTGAAAAAAAATACTAATAGGTAAATCGGCCAAGAGAAATTGCTGGAAATTATTTTCAAGTTCCTGCAAGCCCGCGTCCACCAACAACAAATTAGAAAATCCGCCTTTTCTATTAAATCGGGTTATCAAAATATGTCCAAAACAGGTTTATTATAAACTACGTAAGCTCAAAAACATTTGATTGAATTTTCTCTATTTTGTTAAATGATGGGGAGGAAGGTAAGTGTGCACTTAAAAACGTCTTTTTAACTCAACCCATTTTTATAAACTGAGTCTTGTTTGACAGAGGCTTCTCGGTTTAGTTTTTTTTTCTAGTCGGTGGATAGCGTAAATTTTTGCAATTTTCTCAAAAATTTTAAATACAAGGTTATACATATTTTTAACTCACGAAGAAGGGAGGGAAAAATATAGAAATTGGTGAAAACTGCAAGTCGATATCTTCCTTCATTACACAGACATAAAAAAAACAAGTTGGAAAAAATATTTTACAAGTAACAAAATTAGAGAGCAGGTTTAACTGTCATTAATTATTAAAATTTATTAACTTTTAAAACAAACGAATAAAATTTAATATATTAAAAACGTCTTTTTAACTCAACCCATTTTTATAAACTGAGTCTTGTTTGACATAGGCTTCTCGGTTTAGTTTTTTTTTCTAGTCGGTGGATGGCGTAAATTTTTGCAATTTTCTCAAAAATTTTAAATGCAAGGTTATACTTATTTTTAACTCACGAAGAAGGGCGGGAAAAATATAGAAATTAGTGAAAACTGCAAGTCGGTATCTTCCTTCATTGTACAGACATAAAAAAAAACAAGTTGGAAAAAATATTTTACAAGTAACAAAATCAGAGAGCAGGTTTAACTGTCATTAATTATTAAAATTTATTAACTTTTAAAACAAACGAATAAAATTTAATATATTAAATTTAAGTTTTAATTTAGAGCGAATAGAAGAGACCGATGTTATAGAAGAATGGTGTGCAACAGCCCTAATATTGAAGAACTAATGACACCCCAAATGTTCAAATCGTCACCCGTACTGTTACGTACAGAGCGACAATATCTCACGTATAGACAGAATAGCAGTCTAGAGAAAAATAAGTAGGTCTTGAAATGCCAAAAACAAAAAAGAACAATAGCCATTTTAAATATTGCTTTGCCTGAAAATAATATTAGCTCCATTAAAGTTTTTCGTTTTGATTAACAATCCGTTAATTTCAAAATGCTGTTAACAAGTGAAATAACATTTGAATGTATGAACAATTCAGCTGTTGCTACAAGAGATCATGCTGCGCGGTATAAAAAAAAACAAACTCGTCCTCCGACGGTCTCCGACGACTACATAAAAAAAAATGTGAAGCAGGTCTTGGAAAAAATTTATAGCATCAACGGAAAAACCAATATTTTTCAAAAAAGCAAATTTACCACGGTAGTTAGTAGTTCTAAGGTAATAAATAGAAAATGAAAGTCCTAACATATTGATGAAAACCGTCATCTTCCTGAAAATCGACAATTTATGCAAAGGAAGGGAATAAAATGCAGCCTAAGTAAATAATAATTATTTCTTAGTGAAGGCATCCATAACAAGCGTCAGTAGGCTTTGAAAACCAAATTGGAAGCAATATGTCAAAATACTAAAACATTTTAGTTTTATGTTAGTTATATAGTTTTTCCAAATCGCATTGGTACCATTTCGTGTTGTTTGAGTTTTTTTTTGTTGTTAGTGTTGGGTTGTCTTTTAGTGTTACAAAACGTTTTATACCAACTAAGAGTTATTTTACATGAAATATGTTTATTTTGTGTGCATGAGAAGTGCAACAGTTGCTGCAAGGGTACATGTGCAGCGATATTCTGATAGACGCCACCCAAGTAAAAAAGTTTTATTCGAGTTATCCATCGTTTGCGAACAACAGGAAACGTCCTTGTTCCCATAACGCAGGCGTGGACACACGGAAGAGAACATTATTAATGTTTTAGCTTGTGTCCAGTTTAATGCTCATCTGAGTACTATACACTTACAAACGTTTACTTAATGCTTTTCCTGCAAAAACCACTAATATCCTGTTGAATCAGCGGTTACCGTCTTGTTTCAGGTTACATCCATGTCAACTTGTCCTACACCAGGCATTGCCTGCAGCAGATTTTGACCGAAGACTAGACAATTGCCACTGGATTTTGGGTATGATAGTAGAAGATCCGCAACTTCTTTCGCGTATATTGGGTATATCATAGCAATGGGGGTGTGAATCTCCATAATACGCATTATTGCTCAAGAACGAATTTGCACGGGATGCTAGAAGTTCGAGCACCAGGGTGGTTGGTCAGTAAATTATTGGGCAGGAAATCTAGGAGGGCGAATTATCGGCCCATTATTTTTAATAACCAAGTAAATGTGACAATTACCTAGAGTTGTTAAAAGAGGAATTACCGATTTTGTTAGCAATTCGACAACGAATGCTGTTCCAGCACGATGAAGTCCAGCTCGTTTCGCGGTGAATGTTCGGGAATTTTTAGATGCCAACTACCCTGGTAGATGGATGATACAGGGCGGCATCTTTCGATGGCCGGCGATTTAACATGCCAGGATTTTTATTTATAGGGTCAACTAAAAAGTATGTTTTTTGAAAAACCGTACCCACTACACGGGTAATACGATTGTACGAATAGGGGACTGCATGCAAACTATTTCAGTTGCTGAACTAGAGAGTGCAGTTTAGTCTACCCGAGAAATGAAGCTTAAGTGTATCGAAAACGATGTACGGCAGTTTGAACATTTATGGCGTTACTGATTAAATAGCAGCAATTAATTTAAGTTCATTTTCCAAGTAAAAAATAGTAGATATTACATAGCCAGCGGCCTAATGTTTGTTTCATTGATATCTTCAGTTGCAGAACAGATACGAAGTTTCGGTTTGCGCTAACTTTTTAGGCATTTTGTCCTCTATTTAACTGTGTAAAAAGAAACATAGCGTACTTTTTAAAAATTTCATGATGATGCGCAATAATTATTGTAATGTCCAACAGTGCCCTCTAGCTACCATGGAAAAATCTATTCGGACAATGCAGCAGATTATTAATTAAGAAGAGCTCTTTTAAAGGAGACCTAGTTTGTTAAATTCCGCTAACTCATACCGAAATTATTGTCATTTAAATAAAAAAATGTTTGACGTCCTCCCACTACTACATTTTGTAAGACTGAGTAAAATACGCTAAGTAAAAAAGGTCAAACATTTTGTGTTTACTATGGCAATATTTTAAATATATCTTTGATTGCATATTTTCTCAGAAAGGGCCCGTTTTATGATTGGCCATAACAGTTGCGCCTCCTACCGACCATCTTTCAAAATTTAAAATGATTTTGCGCTATTTCTTTTGGCCGATTTAGCTATTAGTATCTTTTTTCAATGTTGTCAGATTGACAGATCCCGAGATATAGCCGGCGTACTTGTTTTTCCCGACTTCATCTCTATATTGAACAGTACGAGTGACAATTTGAACATTTGGACTTGGGCCGTTATTGGTTGTTCAGATTAGGACTGTTGCATACCATTCTTCTATAACAACGCACCTTTTTTATCCGCTCTTAATTAAAGATACGCCCCCCAGGGGACATTTAGTATATAAAATTTTATTTCTTTATCTTAATAGCTTAATAATTAATAAATTTTAATAATTAATCACAGTTAAACTTGCTCTCTAATTTTGTTACTTGTAAAATATATTTTTATTCATATTTTTGTAACGAAAGAAGACATCGACTTGCGGTTTGCACGAGTATTTTCTTACGCTCTTTTGCATGAGTTAAAAATAATTATACCCTTACATTTAAAATTTTCCAGAGAATTGCAAAAATTTACGGCTTCTTCTCAAAACGCCATCTACCGACTAAAGAAAAAACTAAACCGACAATGTTAATATCACATTAGAAGCACCCGAGAAGCCTATCTCAAACAAGGCTCAGTTTATAAAAATAGGTTGAGTTAAAAAGAAGTTCTGGAATTTTTTCAAGTGAATATTTACCTCTCCCCTCTCCCCTCTCCCTTCATTTAAAAAAATAGAAAAAATGCTAGAAAAAGAGAATGTTACTAAGCTCACGTAGTTTATTATGTAACTATTATGGACATATCTTAATAATGCCGATTTAAAAGAAAAAGCGGATTTTCTAATTTGGTACGCCCCTTAACGGCCATCGCAAGAACTTGAAAAATAGTTTCCAGCGATTTATCTTGGCCGATTTACCTATTAATATTTTTTTTCCAATGTTGTCAGATTCCCGAGATACAGTCGGCGTCCATTCTTTGTTGGACACCCGGTTTTGTCATTTTTTTAAACTAATATCTCGCAAACTATAACGTTTAGATCTCTAATATTTTATACATTTTTGAAAGCTATTTTTAACTACATCACAGAAACTTCACAATATATAGGGTGTTGTATTTAAAAATATGTAACGTTGATATGTACCTACGATTTTTTGAATATTCTGTATATTTAAAAATGTTATTTAAAGGTTACTTGTATAACCTGTATATACATACGTACATTAAAACAGTTGTTTATTGTGCTTTATGTATATAAATGCATTACATTTCCCACTATAAGTCGAAGCACTAAAACGTAAGTAACAATTATTAATAAGGGAAATCTTGGGTTAGATTGCAATTATGAGATATAATGTGCAGAACGTTTTTGTAAATAAATTTAATCTCTTGCGGCTGTTAAACTTAATACTACAGTTAATAACACATAAAACGCTCCATTAAAACAAATCAATTAAACGATAGCATAAAATTTTATAGGAAGCACTTAATTGTTGCTAGTAATTGCTTTTATAACCCTCGATTTGTAACTGTGTTATAAGATTAGGTGTTAAGAATGGAACATAATATTATCCAGCATTTTTCCGATTAAGATAGTTCTCCCGCCTCAAATTATTACCATTTTTGTGCGTAGTTCCTTTATTAATACACATAATTGTGTACATTAAATTGTTTGTGATTACTACAAATAAAATTACCAAAACCACTTAAACATTTCTTTTCTTAATTATATGCTCTGCAAAATAATTTGAAAAATGTACAAATGGTCAATTGCAGACTTTTATTTTTCTGGTTAATATAGAAAAAACTACGATGTTATTAACGTATTATAACTCATAAGGTTATTATTTATTTATTTTGTTAATAATAAGATTTATTACTGTACATTTGTAGAAGTACAAGTAGTATTAATTGTGTTGTTAATGTACAGTTAGCTTGAATCGATTTATTGCCCTCTTGAAGTTCTTATGCTATAAGAAGTATATACTAAGTTGAAAATAACTTTATTACATTTTCTAAAATTATATATTCTAAACTTTTTGCTTTCGAAGACAAAAATCTGTAAAACTTAACGAAATTGGCAAAACTTTTGTATGTTTTAATAAGTATAGGATAACGGCATCAGTCGTTGGCTAGGAAATTCTCACTTTGTATTCAAATAAAATTTTAGTTTTTGGGCAATGGTGCTTTAATTTTAGCTTAATCAATGCCAGATTTTGTTAACGTGCTGAATATATAAACATTCTTCCATTCTGCCTTCGTTAAAATTATAATTTATCGGTTTTTAGGAAATTGATCTTTAGTTCTTTAGTTATTGGCCATTTGTTTTAGTGGTTGGTCATGTAGTTTCAGTAATTGGCCATTTGTTTAGGCAACGAAACAAAACATCAAAAAGGAGTTTAATCTAGGTAAAATAATTTGTAATTACAACGTTAATATTAAAAATTATTTATTTTTAATGACATGTTTGACAAATGAATACATCTGTTACATTAGTTATTTTTAATAAGCAAGAAACATGATAATGACGTTGATAGGTTTTACAATTTATTCCTACCCTAACTGAGGTAATGTTCTTGACATACATAAAACACAGCCCGGAACTAATCGTAAGGATTACTGTCACAGGTTCCCGTATGTTTACCACCACCATCAAATAATTTTTTTGTCACTGTGTTGATTTTACCTACAAACAATTCAGGAAACCACCTAGGAGACATTTCCGAGTTTTCCTTCTCCTGAATTTTTGATTCAAGGTATTCATTTTTATCAATAGACTAATTGAATATCTTTTTGGTTGTCTAGTTGATTTCTTCAAAAGGAAATTCAGAAAGTGTATCGAGAGAAATGATCACATTTTCTATTTTTGATTCCTTCTTTTTTTTTCATTTGTAACAGCATTAGCGAGTATCGGTACGTTTAATTTTCTTTTTATTGCCTTGTATATTGTTCTTTGTTGTATTTTTTCGTTTTCCTGGTGTAACTTTATTCTCCTTCATTTCTTATTTTCTTCTTATAGCTGCCTTTTTTCCTTCAATTTTTTTGTTGATTTTTTCGGTATTTGTTTCGTCTTTTAGTTTTTTTTCTTCAAGTCTTTTCTGTTTAATTTCTTCTTTCTTTCTTACAGTTGATTGCATTTCTTCCAATTTGCTTTGTTTGATTGCTTTCCACGTTGAGGGTGTCACGACGTAATGTAATTTTTGTTTATCTTGCTTTTTTATAATTTTTCGTTCTTGACTAATTGGCCATGTCACAAATTTGCTTTAGTTTTATTAGTAAAATCTTGCTGAATTAGTAGTTTCTCCAACTGTTCAGTACAATTAAGTAAGGCGTCATCATGATATTCTAGAAAAGATGTATCTAGAATACTGTTACTGTTATCAATACTATTAGCACTCACTTCTATGTCCAAACATTCTTCTTGTTCTTTTGAAATATACATCTGGATGTTGTCTCATATTTTTTATTAATTCTAACCTATCTAATATTGGTCCTTTATCACAAATATGTAAACAAAACACATTTTCCTCAATAATAAAATTATTATTATTTTGTATTAAGTGATCAGCAAAATTTGAACGATCCATATGTTTATTCAACCAATATGATTTATGTTCTTTGGTCCGAATTTTAAATTTCCTACTTATTTGACCAATATAAATTTTATCGCAATCGTTACATTTAAGTTGATATACTCTGCTCTTATCCATTATGTGTTTTATCCTCAACATTTGATAACACTTCTCTAATTCTTCTTCTAGGTTTAAATGCAATTCTAAATTTCTTATTTTTCTTTTTTTTTCTTCAATTAATTGCTTACTTTTTCTGTAGTTCCTTCGTAATATGGCAAGCACAAATATTTTATATCTTTGTTATCGTCTCTCCTTAATGTGCTCACTATATCCACAGATGTTTTTCTCTTTTTACTTAGGACTAATTTGTCTATTAATTTAGAGATGTACCCATTATTTGTAGCTATATTTTTGATTATATCAATTTCATTGTTGTGTTACCTTCTCCATTGGAACTCTTAATGCTCTAGTTAACATAGATCCAAATACTGCTATTTTATGTTCCTATGGGTGATCAGAGTCAAACGGTCATACGTTCAATACAAAAATTTTCTTCTGTTTCCATATAAATTTAATTGATTCTTCTAAAGAATAAGTGTAGTGCAAAAACTCATCAAGTTGTCTTCTTGTACCATTAAATAAACATATAATATCATCTACATATCTATAAAAATATTCTATATATCTTCAATACCATTGTTTATCCTTGTCTTTCAATATCAAATCCTCCAAGTTATCCATAATAAATCTGTGAGTAATGATGATGAATAATTACCTATTGCTATCAATTCTTCTGAGTAAATAGAAAATAATTTTGTTCCAAAATGGCTGATGTCATCTCTAATAATTCAGTGTTCTCACAATTAGATAATTTTGATGACTTATCAACCCACATTTGTAAAGTATTTATGCTAATTTTAACTGAACATTGGTAAATAAACTGGTGACATAAAACGACACTAATTTAACATTTTTCTGTATTTTGACTCTACGTATCATCTTTTTTATTGTTAATTCTATTGCATTCTTAACAGTATACCTTGGTGCACCTATTGATGAAACTATAGGTCTTATTGGGAAATTTTCTTTATGTAATTTAATATACCCAGATAATTTGCAGAATGGAACACTTTCTATAAACAAATATACCAAAAAGTTAGAGAAATTATTGATTCTGAAATTCAGATACAAAATAAGAAATTAAACCATCTTAGGCATTTAAAAAAGACAAATGTTGAGTTATTATATAAAGATAACTACCAACACAAGTTGAATTTTACCCCAGAGTTAAGAACTTCACCAATATACCTTTCACAGACAATGAATCAGTTATTTTAAAAACGGGTTTGAAGTATTGCACTAAGAAAAGGTTAGGACCAGGGGATTATTGGATTTATTTGTATATACGGATGTTGAAAAGACAGTCAGGAGATGACTATACTGTGTATAAATGCGCGAAAATTATTAAAAATAATATAAATAAAGATAAGGATAATAGAGAATTGTAGAAAATTATAAAAGGTTTAAAATAGAAAATAGCTGATAATAACCTTATTATATCTAAAGCGGATAAGGAAATACCTTAGTAATTATAGAAAAAGAAGTGTATATAAGAAAAGTTAATTAATTTCTTCATAATAATAGTTTTTTTGAGAAAATACATGATCCAACAAATACATTTTAAACATATAATTAATAAATGGAGTAAAAAGAAACTGATAATGATGAAATCAGGACCTCCAAAGTTATCTGAGTATATTAAATTACATAAAGAAAATTTCCCAATAAGACCTGTAGTGTCATCAATATGTGTACCTTTTGATAAAATATCTAAATTTATCAATAAAATCATCGGTTGTAAATTTTTTTTAGCCAAGGTATACTGTTAACAATTCAATAGAACTAACAAAAAAGATAAGTGGAGTCAAAATACAGAAAAATGTTAAATTAGCATGGTTTGATGTCACCAGTTTATTTACTAACGTTCCAGTTAAAAGTAGCATAAATATTTTACAAATGTGGGTTGATAAGTCATCGAAATTATCTAATGGTGAGAAAATTGAATTAATAGGAATGATATCAGCCATTTTGGAACAAAATTATTTTCTATTCAGTAAGAATTTCTATAAACAGAAGAATGGATTAGCAATTTAATTAATCAAGATTCAAGGACCAATTCTTATAGTAAATGTTGGAAATGTGCTCCCTTAATTCCTGACAGTAATGCATCCTATTGCTAAACTCTTGTCGTACTAGTTCAAATGTGTCTGCGTAAATTGCTCTACATTCTTCAACAATTCTTTGTTTCAAAATGTGCATACTGCCAGGTGCTGTAGCGTAAACTTTAGATTTTAAGTAACCCCACAGAAAAAAATCTAATGGTGTCAGGTCTGGTGACCAAGCTGGCCATTCTATCGGACCTCGTCGTCCAATCCATCTTCCACGACATTCTTCATCCAAGTAACGTCTTACTGCACCATAATAGTGTGCAGGAGCACCATTTGTTGGAACGTTATTTCCAAGTTTTCATCTAAGAATTCATCTAGATTATCTTTCAAAATGATTAATTAAATGCAAACTATAATTTTAGTATTTATTTAGTTTTTCTACCAAAATCAACCTAAACCCTAACAAAATTAGTATGACTAAATAGGTAATTTTAACACCTTTCAAACGAGATGTCACTTGGCATAAGGTACTATTTAAAATTATTGGTCACTGTGGCCCTGTGACGTCATATATGACTATTACGTCACTTGTCATGACTAGTTGAGAAGCTTATATCCGTTTATATTCACCCTCCAAATTTCATTAGTATAAGTAAAATCGTTCAAAAGATACAAGGGGGGAAGGGGACTTTTGACTAGCACTGTATAATCGACGATAAACACTATTTTCAGGAGATACTATGATACAGTTGCGTAGAATTTTTGGCTTCAACATACTCACTCCCAACAGTTGTAAATAAACTGAAGTTTATGGTGAAAATGACGTTCGTCTCCTTACACCACTCTGTTTATATCGAAGGTGGAAGGGGTGTAAAGTGGGTGTCGGTAATAAGTCATTTATAAAAATATTTACAGAAATTGGTTATGTTTATAACGTGTCCACCAAACTAGCTCCAATTTTCAGATGGCCAACGACTGGCGCCGTTACCCTATAGGAGCTCTTGCAGACATCATTACATCAACATCGGATCTGTATTTTTTGATACAGATATATCGTTCATTGTGACATTAAATATAAATTTATTTGGGTTAGAAAGTTGAGCTTTTTAAGCGAAAGTTCTAAACAACTTAGTTACCCCATGCGAGTGAACAATAGTTCAAATGGCTGTGGTTGAGAAAAAAGTATAATGATTACAAACTGGTTGTGTGTTGTTAGAAAAGCGACACAAAATATACTTTAGAAACACAACATTCCAGTTATCAATCATCTGCATATTTTTAATTTACTTAGATGTAATTTATTTACGTTACACAAACCTTAGTTATGTTTATGTGATTGCATAAATTGATCAGTAGTGGGTTTACCAAAAAGTAATGTGGTATGCTCCACACACTGAACACAATTGGGTGTCTCGGAGAAATAACAAGCAGAAGTAAGTAACTAATCTGGTGTAATTGGACTTTATATTTATAGAAAGCCTTTAAAGGATTACACATTTTATTATTTAAAATATTACAATTTAACGTATGTAAAACATAATTTGGGAATTTCACTAGATTTAAAATAGTTATTTTCGCAAACAGTGCGCTGTTTACAGATTTTTTGGTGCAATGCCTTCCATTTTAGCCCAAAGCGTTAGCAGGAATAAACCATATAGCGGAGCACCAAAAATATAATAGCGCACTTGTTGCGAACAACATCTTTGTAATCGTTTACATAAAATTAGAAAAAAATTAAATATTGAAATGTTTATTGACAAATGTCAAATTAAATACATAAACAAGAAAGTTTATTTATTTAGTAACATACCACTTTTTTGTTTACGTTTTTAAATAAACCATTACAAAATGGTATGTTAAGAAACTAGTATCCTAAGATACGTTTTTATAGCAAGAGTCCAAGTTTAGAAAACTAGTCGCGCAGCGGACAGTTGTGATAAAATATCTTATGAAACGAGTATCTATACTATTTTTTCTATCTTACGTATTTATGTTTCCGTATTCCATTTGTCACATTTCATACCAAGTTTTATAATTTTGATAGTATGTTGGCAACAATGGTATTTACCAGTTTGAGTTATATAGGTTATTAAAAGTTTCATTTGCTACTGAAGCATTATAAACGATTGTAAATATATTAAATTAATAAAAACTGAAATAAGTTGTAGTCCGCTGTAGTGAGAATAAAATAACACTATGGATAAACTCAATAATTTACACTCAAGTCAATAAACATTCAGAAATGAATTTCAACACCGTTGATGAAGGTTGTATTTTAGACAGAATAATGTGAACCACATAATCTAAGAGCATATTAACACCTCTAACAGCTCTATCTTTGTTAGTTACGTACAAATAGTTTGTTACTGTATTAATGAAAACGTCATCTTTACTGAATCAGATAATACATTATTGTACAAGACAACCAGGATCGTCCAAAGTTCCAAGAAAATTCGTATAACTTTAGGAAGTACTCATTACTATTACTTATTATATATATATATATATATATATATATATATATATATATATATATATATATATATATATATATATATATATATATATATATATATATATATATATATATATATATATATATATATATATATATATATATATATATATATATATATATATATATATATATATATATATATATATATATATATATATATATATATGAATATAGATATGACTCACTTAATAATGGGGATGCATTAACAGGTAATTACCACATTTGTTATTCCAAAACAAGTCATTTAAAATGCTTAGTTATTTTCGGGTTTTGGGTTGAAAGCGGTAGTGAAAATGATATCTTCTGATTTTACTCAAGCAAAACGTTTACAACCTAGTTCGTTCTCTGGGAATGAAAAAATTATCATTCTGAATGGACATAATTACTTAAACTATCAAAATCCGACAAATAGTGTAGATAGTGTAGTAGAAGTGGGTTCTAATGTGAGAAGTGGAGAAGTCAGCAGTAAACAGATTATTAAAAGAACAATAAAAGCGTGCTTTGAAAGAATGCTTAAGTGAAGAAGAAAACGTTCGTATTAGAAGAAAAGTCTATTCCTTCTACTACAATAAAGAAATTCCTGCCCTCAACATAATAGTAGCAGTATTAAAAAAAAAAAGTTGATGTACCGCAATTATCTCGGTCGATATTACACAGGACACTGCAGGAACATAACTTTTCGTGGGAAAAGCTGAATCGAAAATCAATGCCAATAATTGATAACCTACCAATTGTTTATTGGTGAAACCAAGAGGGTTGATCAACTGGAATAAGTCCACCATCAGGCAAAGGTTGATGACTAATGATTACACATATAGGTAGCGTTAATGGTGTAGGTAGCGGACCGCAAAAATTTTATTATTGTAATAAACGTTTGTCAAATCGCCATTGTTACTACGATAGAAAAGATCATTAGTGGATTTCTTTATCTTGATAATACGTCATAATTTACTGTTTTCAAAATATTTTTATTTATATATTTTTATCTAAGGAATGTAGGATTGTTTATAACTAATATGTAAGTAAACAGTTGTTAGGGGGTGAGTGGCAGGTGCACGCTTAAAAATGCTTTACTGAAAGGGCGTAATAAATCATTGGAATTTTTCTTATGTGCGCTCATGATGTAAAAATGTCATTGGTCTAATGATTAATTGTGGCGAGAGGTGACACGATGAAAAGGTATCTTTGTTACTGGGAAACTCGAGACCCGTAAATACAAGGTTGTTACAGACGAATGCATATTTTTAAAATTACTGTGCTTTTTCTAATCCTATAGAGTGAACAATGAGTAATACAGAAATACAGCTTAATAAGATTGTTTATTACCTATGAACGTTATATACACGTATCTAATTTTTTTAATAAACGAACCTATAAAAAATTACTGTATAAATGTATTCCAGGATTTTATGGCCCATTTCAACTCCCACGTTTAAAGTTTAGTTCGATCTGAATTTTGAACAAAAAAAAATCGTGACGCCATTGATATTGTTAGTTACCTTAAAATTAAACAACTTAATCCCACTCAATTTCTGGTTAATGTTGATACGAAACTTTATTTTATTAAGAGAAGTTATTGTTCTAAAGTAAGGTTAAACTTAATTACTGACTAGGTAGTATCTATTAGTTTAAGTGTAAAGAGCTTCTTTTTTTAAGCGGTTTTACTCTTTTAATTTTAATTTTAGCTATTTTATTTGCCCGTCGATTGCTTAATCAGGGAAGCATGTGGTTGGTATAATAATTTATGACAGCTACCTGTTGGTGACAAACACACTATTTTAGTTCCTATAAATTTTACAATTCTAAATAAAATACTTAAAACTAGTTTCTGTATATATATATATATATATATATATATATATATATATATATATATGATGTTAATTTTCAGGTCTCCGTGAGTGCTGGATATGAAGTTGATGTTCTTCCGGGCTTGGTCTCGCGTAGATTCTCCTCCATGGTTCTTAAAAGAACCGATGTTGAAATGACGACGTTTCGGCATAATCTCTTCTGCCATTTTCAAGTCTTCGAGTTCTGCTCCTGGTAACTCGAACTGAACCAGGAGCAGAACACGAAGACTTGAGAAGACGAAGACTTAAGAACCATGGAGGTGAATCTACGCGAGACCAAGCCGAAGAACATCAATTATATATATATATATATATATATATATATATATATATATATATATATATATATATATATATATAATACAGTGTTGAAGTTTTTCTTTATAGTTCCTGTAGTTTTCAAGATATTGAGCTCAAATTTGGAAAATAAGTTACGCTGTGGGGCTTATATCATTGAGCATACCAAATAATTGTAAGAATCTACAGGGGGTTATTTTTTCATGGGTCGTAACCCTTTCCTCCCACTGAACTTTTTTGCGGTGTGCCACTGGTAGATTCTAAAATACAAAATAATTTTTGTTTTATTTGTAAACTTTTCAGTTTCTTGTTTTTTCGTACCTACCATTATCGAAAAAAGACAAAAACGATTTTCTTTGCCAATGATTTATTACAATAGGAAAAACTAATATCCATAACAAAAGATGTTGAAAGTGACCTCCTCTAATCCTCTCACATGCCTCCGCTTTTCTTCTCATTGATTCCCGTACTCTCTGCAACACCCTCGGAGAATTTCTTACAGTTTCAAGTGCATTTACTATTCGATTCCGTAAGTTATCTACAATTTTCACTAATATCTTATACACTAGAGATTTGAGATGCCCCCATAGGAAAAAATTTAGGTATAGCAGATAATTACGAAGGGTCTGCCAAACAACTTTAAGACTAATATATAAATGTTTAGAGATTTTTCTGGTGCTAGTGTCTGCATGTTCTTCTATTTCACTTAGAACAGCTTCTTCGATCTGTGGTGTTCTAAGAGTACGTGGTCTTCCAGAATCATTGGTATTCTTCTTAAACGTTCCAGTTTCTGCAAGACGTCTATGAATATTTGAGAATATTCGATGATCAGGTATCACTCTGTTGGGATAGCGCTCCATGTACAGCCGTAATGCTTCTCTTGCATTTCTATTCGCAAGGCCATCTCAGCCATTTCAGAGTTTGTAAAATTTGCCATTTTGCGAGATAACAACGAGTGTTTAAAACACTTTTACACCTTACAGTTTACAACTTAAACTATTAATTTATAAATGTGCACACAATATATGATTTTAAATGCGAACTGTCGCAATTAATACAAACAAGAGATTATCCAAATAAAGCTAAAGCCTACTAGCCAATTTTAAATATTTTAATTTCATTTAGCGAATTATACAACATGGTTTAAAATTTTTTTTTTTATAATGATCGCAGATACGAAAAACTACAAGAGACCAAAAAGTTTCTAAACAAATAAAAAAAATTATTTTGTATGCTAGAATCTACCAGTGGCGCACCGCAAAAAAGTTCAATGGCAGGAAAGGGGCACGACCACTTGGAATGCCCAATAATATAAGCCCCACAGCGTAACCTATGTCCCAAATTTGAGCTAAATATCTTGAAAATTGCACGAACTATAAAGAAAAAACAAAAAAAATTTAAAACTTTAACACCCTGTAGTTCAGTAACGAAGCGTTTACGGACCTATGTTTATATAAACTTTTAGTCATGAAATAAGCCAATTACTCCCTTCCATGTGTACATGATATTTAGGAACACCCTGTATAAGGGAGAAATTTGGGTATAGAGTCTAAAACAGACTGATAATTAAAAAAAATTTAAAATTCCATTATTATATTTCGATATTTCGAAATAATTTTATTTCTTCATCGGGACTAAATCTAACATTTTACTGAGGTCAGAGTACATACAGTTTTATAAATGTCTTAACTCACAATATTAATTAAACGTGTCTATTTGCGGAAATGTATTATGGAACAAATGCTGACTATGTGTATTAAATATGAGTAAAATGGAATAATAAATCTTAATAGGATATGTTAAAATAATTTAAGTTTTATTAAAAAGTATAAATAGGAAAACTGACAAATGTAAACTGGACAAAATGGAAGACCACAACGAAATCGTTCCTTATAAAGTTGAAACGTGTTGAGATAAGGAAATTACCAATTAGAAAAGAATAGAGGTACCAACTTAAATCAAAGTTTGGTGACGGGAAATTTAGAAGTATCCCTTAACTAATGAATGGAAATTTTAAATTTATGTATTAGTATACAGTGTGACCATTTAAGTACGCACCATATGGGAATTTTTTTTAACCTCGGCTTTAGCACAGATCTGATTATCGCACCCATTTTTGCTTCAAATAAAACCAAAAATTAAGTATAGTAAGTTGGTTTCACAACCGACGTCACCTGTCAAAAATTACATTTTTAAGAAAAAAATTGAAAAAAACGCATAAATTGACCGAATTTCGGAAAAAATTATTATAAAAAGTTGTTAATTTTGTGCTTGTAGACTTATGTACTGAATTTCAACGACCTAGCATGATTTTGAATTTTTGGCAGTTTTTTGACATTTTACCAATTGTTTTTCATTTTGATTTAATGTATCCTACGTGAAATTCTTTATCCAATGATAACTCAGCATGTTAAGTCTATTTAAGTTAAAAACAAAATGGCTTTCATGATTTTTTTTCGTTTAATTTTTGTTTTGAAGCAAAAAAATATTTTTTGCTTTTCTAGTTACATAGAAAACAAGAGTTTTCTTAGCGTTGAATTAAAATTTTTAACAACGTAATGTTTTTTATTACAAACATAAATTTAACAATTTGCTGTTTTATCCCTTTCTTTTAATACTTCAGCTAAACGTACCTCTCAAAAGGATAAACTTGATTTATTATGATAAATAACACATTTTACATTTTAATCAGAATCTGTAATGGAAATTACGTAATAATATTGCCACTAGCAAATTACATGAAAACACGGTAAGCGAAACCCGATACATCGATGTTTTCATTAATAGTAGGCACTGGAAACAAAAAATGAAAACTAAAGACAATAATATGGCGTTTTGAGCTGTCAACAGGATCCGTGGAAAATGTTTACAACAAGAATAGAGTTGCACGGAAACACACCGAAGATGTTGAGTTAGATGTGTGCTTAAGTATAGTAGAAGAAGACAAAACCAGTGTTAGAACAATTTCGAAGTCTAAATCTGAGATCGGTAGGGAAAGTGTACGTAAAATTTTACATAAAAATAAATTTAAACCATACAAGCCTAAATTTATAAACACTCTACATGACAGAGATTTTGATATCCGGTTGTTCTTTTCATTTTGGTACCAAGGAAAAATAGAAGAGGACCGCAAATTTCCTTACAATATTTTATGGACCGACGAAGCTACGTTCACTTGTAATGGAGTAGTCAGTTCCCAGAACAGTAGATGGTGGCCTCCAGAAATTCCTAACTTCATAACTGAGTGTCGTGATCAATATTCATTTAAAACTAACGTTTGGTGTGGCATTGTAAATGACCAAATAATAGGGCCATATTTTTTTAGACATTATTTAATTTCGCAACGATATATAGATTTTTTAAATAACGAAATTAGAGAAGCTCTGGATAATATGCCTTTAGATTTAAGATGTGCTCTATGGTATCAATTAGACGGGGTACCCATACACAATACGTTGCAAGTACGAAACACCCTTGATGAAATATTTTATGGTCGGGTCATTGGGCGGGATCGGGAAAATTGTTGGTCACCTCGATCGCCCGACCTCATTCCATTAGATTTTTATCTATGGGGTTATTTGAAACAAAAAGTTTATAAGGCGTTTCCAGGAGAACAATACGTTGTATAGAGCGGAACGGCAGACACACCGAAATGTAGAAAAATATTGTGACTTACAAAATGTATTTAGTTACTAGAATAAAACGGCAATTTGTTATTTTGGTGCTTTGTATTAGAAAACTTTAAACATTACACAGTTGAAATTTCAAATTCATTACTAATAAAACGACCAAAATATTTAAGATTTACATTAATGTTCAAAATTGTTATTGTGTTTACTCGCAAAATGCGTGAGCCAGAAATATATTTCAGTTAAAAATAAAAGTTAAACGAACTTTGCACCAAACATGACTTCTGATGATGGATGAAATTATATCATTTTTGAAAAAATAACAAAAAACGTTATGCTTTCGGCTCATATAGATTAGATATGCTGAGTTTTCATTAGATAAGGGATTTTGCGTAGGTTACATAAAATCAAGATGAAAAACAATTGGTAAAAAGTCAAAAAACTGCCAAAAATCAAAAATCATAGTAAGCTATTGAAATTTGACACAAAGGTTTAAAATGACAAAATGAACAACTTCTTCTAATATATATTTTCGAAATTCGGGCAATTTATGCGTTTTTTCGATTTTTTCTTAAAAATATAATTTTTGACAGGTGACGTCGGTTGTAAAACCAACTTACTATAGTCAATTTTTGGTTTTATTTGAAGCAAAAATGGATGCGATAATCAGATCTATGCTAAAGTTAAAGTTAAACAAAATCCCCATATGGCGCGGACTTAAATGGTCACATTGTATATGCTTAGTAAATAATTATATATTGTACTTAGATTAATAATGTCAACTCTATTGTTTATTGAATGTTTATTATTATTTATATGGCACATTTTTAGCAACAGGCGTTTTGTGATGTCTCTTTCTTTTGCTAAGATATTTGGATTGTCAAAGTCGAAAGGGTGGTTATTCTCTACAGAATAAGTTGCTAATTGACATCCCAACCTTTCATACCTTATGTTAGGTCTATGGGCAGAGATCCTACCTTTTATAAATTGAGTTTGTCCAATGTACGTACCGGAGCATTTTGTGCAATTTACTGCATATACAATGTTATAAAATAGTAGAAGGTGCGTTCTATCCTTAAGAGTGGGAGAACAGGGAGCTAACGGCAACAAGTGATTTGTCAGCAATGACTATCGGACACGATTTTAAAATATGTTTTATTTGCGGGGTGACATTTTCTAAATGTAAGACAATTGTACTTTTTATTTTCGATATCTTGAGTGGCTTGTGGGGTTAGTAATTGTTGCAGGTGGTGTGTATATATATATATATATATATATATATATATATATATATATATATATATATATATATATATATATATATAACGTGTCCCAGATAACATTTCCAGCATGGGGATCTCGCTTATTATAAAAGATACAGATTTGGTTAAATTAGATGAATTACTCCTAAGGATTAGTGAAATTATAGGACACTCTCCAATTTCCAAATTTCCATGTATTTTAAGACTTATGGCCAGAAAAAGAAAAGTGTCAAATTTCTTTTTCTTGTAATATCTTTTTTGTCATATTAGACGTATAAATTTTATTTGCACTTTCTTAAGAAATTTTTTATGCAGAATTTAAATATCAGTTTGGATTTTTTTTTGCATTTTCTATTTTTTAGTTTCAACCCCTAAATTGAATTTTTCTTACGGAACGACAAGTCGGCTTTGAAATAATTGATCGTGTTTTTTTATCCTCTTTACAATGATATAACACACGTACTGTCTATTTTTAAAAACAACAAAGAAAATTAAAAAAAATATATATTTTATTAAAGACTAACAATAAGCAGGCCGTGAAACATAAAAACACAATACAATTTAATGTCACTTAAAAATTATTCGTTCCCGAATATTTTTGTGTCAAACATGGCTTTATTTACTAATACTGAAAAGTTTGATATGTTGAGTTGTTACATCTTGTCTCATAAAAACACTATAGAAGCTGAACGGATGTACTTGAGGCTGTATCCTGAAAGAAGGCAGCCCAGTGCTCGTACGTATAGAAATTTGGTAATTAATTTAAAAGAATATGGTTCATTTTCAAAACCTACCTGAAATCCGAAATTACGGAATGAAGATGCAGAACTAAATGTATTACAATCAGTTATTGCAAATCCTTCAACATCTGTTAGAGAAATTGAAGATAACACTGGTATTTCGAAAACTACATCACAAAGAATTTTAAAACGTTTCAGGTATCATCCGTATAAGTACACCATTCTGCAGGGACTTAGAGACGGAGATCAGGGGAAAAGTTTACAATTTTGCCAATGGTATGTTAGTCAATGTGAGAATAACGATAATTTTCCAGCTACGATTTTGTGGTCTGACGAAAGCAGATTTACAAATAATGGTCTTTTCAATCGACACAATGTTCACTTTTGGGACCGTGAAAATCCTCACGTTGTTAAGGAAAGTCGGCATCAAGTGAGATTTGGTTTTAACGTCTGGTGTGGCATTTTAGGCGCTAAACTTATTGGGCCCATATTTTTTAACGAAACGTCAAATAGTGAAAGGTATTTGAATTTACTACAAACTGATTTAGAAAATAAACTTGATGACTTACCACTGATTGAGAACATTAATATCTGCTTCCAACAAGATGGCGCCCCACCCCACAATTCAAACATCATCAGCGAATATCTTAATAATCGGTTTCAAAATTCATGGATTGGTAATCGAGGGCCGATTTTATGGCCACCCAGATCTCCAAACCTAACGCCCTTGGACTTTTTCCTTTTTGGCTACGTAAAAAATCTAGTGTACGTGCAAACATTTGAGAATGCCGAAGATCTTAGTGAAGCTGTTCTTGCAGCATTTGGTAGCATTAAACGCCAAAAACTACGCAGAGCAATTACGTTGACACTACGCAGGGCACAATTATGTTTAGAATGGAATGATCAATTGTTTGAACATCTTTTATAATTGGATAATTATCTCCAATACTATTACCTGCTTAACTCTTGTTGTTATCTATTATTTGTCGTTTTCTCATGTTTCACGGCCTACTTATTGTTAGAGTCTTTAATAAAATACATTTTTTTTAAATTTTCTTTGTTTTTAAAAATAGATAGTACATGTGCTATATCATTGTAAAGAGGATAAAAAAACACGATCAATTATTTCAAAGCCGACTTGTCGTTCCATAAGAAAAATTTAATTTAGGGGTTGAAACTAAAAATAGAAAGTGCAAACAAAATCCAAATTGATATTTAAATTCTGCATAAAAAATATCTTAAGAAAGTGCAAATAAAATTGATATGTCTAATATAACAAAAAAGATGTTACAAGAAAAAGAAATTTGACATTTTTCTTTTTCTTGCCATAAGTCTTAAAATACATGGAAATTTGGAAATTGGAGAGTGTCCTATAATTTCACTAATCCTTAGGAGTAATTCATCTAATTTAACCAAATCTGTATCTTTTATAATAAGCGAGATCCCCATGCTGGAAATGTTATCTGGGACATGTATACAGTGCTAGTCAAAGGTCCCCTCCCCCCATGTATTTTTTGAACGGTTTTACTTGTACTAATTAAATTTGGAGGGTGAATATAAACGGATATAAGCTTCTCAACTAGACATGACAAGTGACGTAATAGTCATATATGACGTCACAGGGCCACAGTGACCAATAATTTTAAATACTACATTATGGCAAGTGACATCTTGTTTGAAAGGTATTAAAATTACCTATTCAGTCATTTTTAATTTTTTAATTTAATTTAATTTTGTTAGGATTCAAGGACCAATTCTTATAGGAAATGTGCTTCAATTAATTCCCTACAGTAATGCATCCTATTGCTAAACTCTTGTCGTACTAGTTCAAATGTGTCTGCGTAAATTGCTCTACATTCTTCAACAATTCTTTGTTTCAAAATGTGCATACTTCCAGGTGCTGTAGCGTAAACCTTAAATTTTAAGTACCCCCACAGAAAAAAATCTAATGGTTTCAGGTCTGGTGACCGAGCTGGCTATTCTATCGGACCTCGTCGTCCACTCTATCTGCCACGATATTCTTCATCCAGATAACGTCTTATTGCACCATAATAGTGTGCAGGAGCACCATCTTGTTGGAACGTTACTTCCAAGTTGCCGAATTCATCTAGATCATCTTCCAAAGTTTCAAGAATTAACGGTTCAATTGCATTTTGTAATATCTCCAGATACACTTCACCGGTTAAGTTAGCATTGAGAAAAGAAGACCAACTATGTGGTTCCCAAAATACCTGCCAAACATTTACTTTTCTGGAAATTGAGTATGTTTTCACGAAAGATTTGATTTGTGTCACTCAATAACTCACATTTTGTGTGTTAACGTTTCCATTGAGGAAGAAAGTACTTTCGTCACTAAACAATTGATTTTATGTAGTCTGGGTGTTGGATAATTTGATTAGACATATTTTCACAAATTCTAATCTTCGGTCAGGGTGATCATCTGAAAGTTGGTGCACTCTTTTAATTTGTATGGATGAAATTTGTTTTTAGCCAACACCCTATGTACTGTCCTTTGACTGACTTCACAGATAGACGCAATTTGGGCTGTAGAAGAAGTAGGATATACTACCATTTCTGAAATTATGTCAACTTTTTTGTCGTCACTAATTGTTGGTCGACCAGATCGTTTGACATCTTGAACACTACCGGTTGCTTCGAACTTCTGAAGAAGTTTCCTCAAATAAGTCCTCGATATAGGGCGATCGGGGTACCTCTCATTAAAGAGACGTTCCGGTGCACGTAAATTGTTTCTACATTCACCAATTATTAAAATAGCTGCTACTATGTCGGCTACCGTACGTACCATTTTGTCGATGTAGACACTTAAACGTCGCGTTAATGAATAATTAAACTGAATAGTCAAGGTATAAAAACTTATCAAAGTAAAAACAACGAGAGGATTAAAAAACGTCAACTTTTTTGACAATTAAACCGAGACAGACTTTACAATCTTGACTAATTAAATGCCAAACTATAATTTTAGTATTTATTTAATTTTTTTATCAAAATCAACCTAAACCCTAACAAAATTAGTATGACTGAATAGGTAATTTTAATACCTTTCCAACGAAATGTCACTTGCCATAAGGTACTATTTAAAATTATTGGTCACTGTGGCCCTGTGACGTCATATATGACTATTACGTCACTTGTCATGACTAGTTGAGAAGCTTATATCCGTTTATATTCACCCTTCAAATTTCATTGGTATAAGTAAAACCGTTCAAAATACAAGGCGAGGGCTTTTGACTAGCACTGTTATATATATATATATATATATATATATATATATATATATATATATATATATATATATATATATATATATATATATATATATATATATAATATATATCATAATAAAAAATTTATTTATCTGTTATTACGTTAATGCCATCCAAATATTCATAATGTGACAAATAAGACATCTGTAAGCATAGATTATTGACGCAACAATGTTTGAGACTTTTATTTTAGATCAGCAACAAAATAGCTTAAATTATTTAAAAACATGGATAAATAATTAATAACTAGCAAGAACTAAAGTATCTCCAATGGTAACCTACTTTGTGGTGTAATACCAGCTTTTAATATGTTAATTAACTTTTCTCTGAAGTCCGACGACACATCGAAATGTACCAGTAATTTATTTAATAGTGAAAGAATATGTATTCGTAACGTGGAATATCGAGCTTATTTTACAATAATGCTATACGAAATATATAGCTATACGAGTTATAACACTGCAACCTATTTACCAAACCAAACAAACTGAACACTAAAAGTTTTCATAAACCCAACCGAAATGAATAAAACGCTTTCACAATATTACCATACGAGCAAACACTTTTGTTGTCGAGAAGGAGGTGCGAATTAGTTTTTGTAATTTAAGAGTTGGCAATTATGACGCTGCGCGGTCGTTGTTGCCAGCGCGCTGACGTTTGACGTTTGGAGGAATTTGGAAGAACAACAATAAATAGAAAAACAACGTGCTATTAAAGTAAGTGTTCAAAATGATTGTTATTATTAACTGTCAGTTATTTCCAACATTTTTTTTTAAACTTAAATTCCAACAGCCAGTCGACGACGAAAGTTTTCGCTAATATTGTAGGTATTTAACAAAGCCAAGTATGTTCCTAACCGCAGTAAGTTGCTTATTATTTGCATAGAACAATTATTGCTTGTAGAGAGTAGGTGTGGATAAAATATATGTCTATACAGTCGCTACAACATTTTCTTGCCACCCCCACAAGTATTGCTTTAACCAAATCTTGAAGTTCTGTTCATAGTTGATACCAATATGAATAATAAATGTGTAAAATATAAATTTACTGTATCAACAATTAATTCTAAGGAACATGATTAAACATAATACTAAAATCAAAATTATACATTAAAATAACTAAATGATACATCAAATAACAGGCCGTTATTAGAGTGACAACAGTAACTGTGGAAAGAAGTCAATCAAAATGCTAATATTACGGAAATGGTGATAATTATTAACAAGTAGTAATTAGCGTTTGACTATTTTCAAATTATTGTTACTATATTCCATTTACTTAAAATGTTAATTTGTCTTTAAAAAAAATGGTTGACAATTATTGCTTGCATGAAAACGCATCCCACCGTTCAGAATTTTCTTGTTTAATTTATAAATTGAGGAAGTGAATCACAAGGTCCATTAAAGCGTTCTTCCTCTGAAAGGTGTTATTAAGCAAGATGGTCGGAAGTCCATTCGCCAGAAATTTTATAAACACTAGATATTAGGCTCGTCGATATCTTTGGGATATATACGCATTTTTTGACTGATAATGTAATTAATGGTCTAATTATATCATACGCAACTTAGATGGTTTTAAAGGATAAAATCCAATAACACAAGTGGTTGTAGAGTTATGGTACACTGACACAAAAGTACTAAACATAATGATTTACTCTTATATTTTTGTATCTGCAACTATTGAAATTTAGTTTAGTTCAGAATGGGATATGCTTTTTAATGTAGATAGCACATCTACGTGTGTAGACTCCGATGTTATGTAAGTAACCATACTCGTTAGGTTCGAAGAGATCTTACCGAAGTAATGGTCTGAACTAATTGGATTTGGTAGTTTACATATATCCAGTGATCTGATAACATATTGTATTTTTTCCAACCACTAGTTTCGTACCTTTTTGGTAATCAACAAACGACTATCAATTATTGAAATCTTAAACGCTTTGAAGACTTGCAAGGTATCTATTACACTATATAACTTCACTGTATATTGAGAAATTTCAAATTGAATTGATTGGACAGGCATTCAGCTCACTCCAGAAAACATATAATGAACTTGCTTAACGAAATACGTCCAAATCGTCCCATAGATAGGAATATTCCAATTGCATGTCCCGTGTACTCTACGGAATTGTCGCTAAATGTAATTGTGTGGAGTGACATAAAGTCTAAGATTTAAAGTAATACTACCATAACGTACGTAAGTTTGGAGTATAAAATGAGCGTGTGGCGTTGGTGTGTGCGTGTGTGTTTATATATATATATATATATATATATATATATATATATATATATATATATATATATATATATATATATTTATATATATATATATATATATATATATATATATATATATATATATATATATATATATATATATATATATATATATATATATATATATATGTAAAGAACCAGCGTCCTTTACGTATGCTTTTTAGCATAAATTATTCGCGGACCATCCTATATCTAAAATTTCAAAAGTTTACGCGATATTGCACAACGAATAATTTATTAATCATCGCTGACGTGTATTTCTAAAAACCTGTAAGTTTTTGTACGTCAGAACGATTACAACTAATCGCAGAACGGCATCCCCCGCACGGTAGCCGCGAAGCCGCCCACAAATGCACCTTTATAAACCCGCGACGCGCGTGAAAAAAGGATGATTGAATCGAAGTAGATTCAAGTCAAGCCGATACCGAGAAGCCGCAGTACTGTTTGCTTCGTGTAAGCACCGACCTGCTAATTACGGATGATCGAATCGAAGTAGATTCAAGTCAAACCGATATCCAGCAGCCGCCACCGTACCGTTTGCTTCGTGTAAGCACCGACCTGTTACTCACCGTCGAAGAGTCCATCGCGATCGTGTGGTAATGCGCACCACCTCGCACCGGGAAACCTAAAGTTTAATCCTGTACTGCCATTGATAGACACGTAAGTTGTAAAGTTATAGAATCTGACAATTTACAATCAAACACTACAGAACGTAAATAACGCCGGGCTGAGTCTCCAGGGGTTATACCAAGTACACTAACACCTAGAGTGCCACGCAGGAGATCCGACGTCACTGCAAATGCAAGTACACTAACACCTAGGTGCCACGCAGGTAGATCGACGTCACTCGCAAATACTTGAGGGTGAAGGGTTGTTACAGGGCTGTAAAGACCTGCGATTCTCTTAGTCTATCCAGTTAAGACAGGCTCGCCTACGTGTTCTGAGTATTACTGAGATTCGCTCAAACTCCTACATACAGACCAACACAATAACCATACACGGTGTCTTTAATCTCAGAAGAGTACACCCGAAATCAGTTGTATAAATTTGTGTCAATATAACCATCGCAAACACCTGGTGTGATATCGTTTGTAAATAAATTAGATAGTACGTAAATTATCCAATATTTACCTAAACCTATTAAAGTCGTTTTGAGTAGTTTTAATATCAAGTATTTTGTTCCTTGATTGATTGTAGATAATTAGACTTAGTTGGAAATCGTAATTAATTCCGTTAGATAAATAATCTAATTGCCTAATCAAACCGGTTATAATTAAAGAAAGAGTTCGAGATCTCGCATTTGCATACGCGCATTTCGCGTGTATTATTTCAGGGAGTACGACATACTCGCTTCAGCGCTCAGAGTTACTGAAGGATAAGCACGATATTGATTTTCTCAGTGAAACGATTCGAGTTCATTGCGCTGGCGCCTCCGACCAAAACGGTATCGAGATACCACTCCGCTTCTGTAAATACAGGACCGTAACGTAAATTTTACGTATTACGTAAGAGTAGATTAAAGAATATCTCTGTTCACAGAAGCGACTACGCACAGTAACTAGCCGCCCACCAGGAGAACGAGAGTGACCAAGAAGTTCCAATACATTTTGAGTTGATGTTAATTACAGTTTTTATTATATTGTTAACTTTATTTAATATACGTTATAAACCGCTTTAAGAGATTTATTTAAGGTGAGTGTTAAGCCTATCCAGTACTTAATACGAACCACATCCCGTTTATAAAATAAATTATAAACATGATTGAGCAAAGCCGAGGCAAAATAAAACCGCGTTGGGTTACCGCGTGCGTGCGTGCGAGCGTGCGTGCGTGCGTGCGTGCGTGCGTGCGTGCGTTCGTGCGTTCGTGCGTGCGTGCGTGCGTGCGTGCGTGCGTGTGTGTGTTTGTGTGTGTGTGTGTGTGTGTGTGTGTGTGTGTGTGTGTGGGTGTGTGTGTGTGTGTGTGCGTGTGTGCGTGCGCGCGTGCGCGCGAGTGCGCGTGCGCGCGTGCGTGCGTGCGTGCATGCGTGCGTGCGTGCGTGCGTTCGTGCGGGGACGTGCGTGCGTGCGTGCGTGCGTGCGGGGACGTGCGTGCGTGTGTGCGTGCGTGTGTGCGTGCGTGCGTGCGTGCGTGCGTGCGTGGTGCGTGCGTGTGTGTGTGTGTGTGTAGTGTAGTGTTAGTATGTGTGTAGTGTTTGTGAGTGTGTACGACACGCTGGAACAATAATATACGGGATGTTCGATTTAAAATAACAAAGGTGAGGGTAATGTTTTCTGTAGGTGTCAATGTCGCACTGCTGGAAGTATTTAAGATGTACAGAGCAGAGCTAATCACCCAAGTGGCCAAATTTTGAGAACGATCCTGTCTCGTTTTCCTTATACGTCCAACGTTTATTGTTTTAATCGAAAAATGCCAACCATTTAGTAAGTTATATTGACATTCGAAGACGTTGCCTCTTACCTTCTCCACAAATTTAATTTCGAGAGAATACGCAGATATGTCACTTTCTTTTATAAACTTGAATAACCCAAAGGTTATTTAGGATGCGTAGAGTACGGTTTTGTAAAAAGTGTTACAGCATTCCAGATATACATAAATTAGGTTACGTAGCTGCCATTTCAAATAAACAAGTTGTTACTCACTCCCGGTATAACTTGAGATATCCGAATGCCGCCATGGTTTTAATGTAACATTTAGTTGCACCTTTTTTTTAAATTGCTTAATTGTTATTGTTTGTTTGCATATAACTTATTTTAAGGCTCAGTAGTGCCATCATTAATGTTGATATAACATTAAACTGCGAATACATAATAATAATAAATTAAGTTTTACGGTGTCGGATTTTTATAGTTCTTCCACATTTATGTGTATTTATTGTTAGTAGTTTTTCACGATAAATTTGTGCTGCATTGCGGAGAAATGTAAGGAATATTTCATTAAAAACTAGGCATAATATTGACTAGCACGAAATGATAGCATTTCAAATTTGCATACCTATTACTAACTTAACTGTATATTCATTAACTTGTATATGCAACTCACATTATATGATAAGGAATACTTAAATAACAAAATAAGATCTAATGCGGATGTGTTTAACTATACTAATTGAATACAAAATAAGTGATTCAAAATTCTAGTTTAAAGAATTGGGGCATTTTTATTACATACTATTCCTTTTTCAAAACTAAGCTGTATAAAATTCTGTAAAAATATGATTTGGATATATGCATATATTTACACAAACTGCTACTTGGTGGTATTATTGCAATCAAAAGTTTTGTTTGTTATCAATAGATGTAATTTGTGCTCTGTTGATGATTAAACACCCATCCGGATGCCGATCAGCGCGCAAATTGGCGGCACCATCTCGGAGCACGTAAAGGGTTTTCCAATAAGAGGTGTTATTTTGATATTCAAAAAAAATGGAATTTTTTGAGATAATTGATCGGATGTTTATTTCATTATAAAGAGGAAGGTATGCCGTTAATAATGGAAAACAATATCAGCCAAATGGCTACCACGACCACGCTTACAGGACCATATCCTTTTCATGAAATTTTCCATAACCAAATCGCAAAGTGACTGCCCTATGTCATCGATAACCTCACGAATTCCATCTTTGAGGTCTTAAATCGACGCTGGGCTGTTGGCGTAAACCTTATCTTCCACTTGGCCCCAAAGGAAGAAGTCGCAAGGTGTTAAATCACAAGATCTCGGTGGCCAATTGTGATCACCTCTTCGAGAATAACACGGTGAAACTTTTCCCGTAAAGATCAATGGTTTCGTTGCTTGTGTGGCACGTAGCGCCGTCTTGTTGAAAGTAAACGTTGTCCAGATCAATACCATCCAATTCAGGCCATAAAAAATCATTAATCATCTCTCGATAGCGCAATCCATTCACCGTAACTGTTGCTCCAGCCTCATTTTCGAAAAAGTAAGGTCCAATGACGCCAGACCATAAACCGCACCAAACAGTCACACGTTGGATGGAGGCTTTTCAACAATAACTCTTGGGTTTTCCGAGCCCCAGATGCAACAATTTTGCCTGTTGACGTACCCACCGAGGTGGAAATGGGCCTTATCAGTCAAGATGATCTTTCGATGGAATTCCGGATCATTTTCATGCATTTAAACGACCCAATCAGCGAAGACACGACGTTGTTGATGATCGGCCGGCTTGAGTTCTTATGTTAACTGAACTTTATAAGCCTTAAGACCCAAGTCTTTATGCAAAATACGGTGTAATGACGTTTGTGGAATGCCCAATTCCAAAGAACGACGAGGAATGGGCAAACCTGGGTTTTCTTCAACACTTTGGGCTACAGCAGCAATATTCTCCGTTGTTCTTGAGCGACGTGCACGGGTTTTATTCTTCACATCATTAACTTGCCCCAAAAGCTCGAATTTGTTCACCAATTTCTGTATTGCGGTCCGACAAGGTGCTTTACGACGACCCAAAAATGTTTTAGTACGAACCGTCTCTGCCAAATTTTCACCATTTTATAGTGAATTTTAATAATTTCAATGCGTTGTTGAAGCGTGTATCGTTCCATTTTATTAATCGCGTAGTTTTTACTTGTCAAATGTCAATAAATGACAGCTTCAAAAGTGACATCTACCGAAATAGCGGGCTATTCAAATGTATATATATATATATATATATATATATATATATATATATATATATATATATATATATATATATATATATTTAAAATCGTTTTCTAATCTAGTTTCCTGGTTTTGATTTAATGAGAGACTAAAAAATGTTCGCGTTTAATACACCAAAATGTACAATGTGCAATTGCAGCAGCTTGCAGACAGGTACATCGTACATGGAGTTAAATGTTTAAATTAAAGACTATGGTATGCATTGTTAAGAAATGATGTTAGCATCTACCGATTGTCTTGGCATTGTCCAGGCGATGAGTTGCTCTGCGCCGAGCTGTCCTTGCGCCCAGACGGCAGTACCGAGTTGTCCTTGACCGACCTAAGCTTTACATCTTAAACTACAAGCTTTGAATAAATTTACCATTATTCGGGCTTTTTATCAAAATAAAAATTTATTTCCCTTCATAAGATAAATATCTAAGTAAGTGTTTAACCCTTCCTTTATTTTTGTAATACCTACTTATCGGAGACATAATGTTTGTAAACATCCAGGAATTTGCTCAAAAATCCGCAAATTAATTATTTTAATTTATCCGTTTAGTGTGCAGGAAAATGCTCTAGTGTAGTTCAATAATTAATTTTTACCCCTTCTCCGTAATTCGGAAAATCGTTTAGATTTCGACGCAAGAACCTCAGCAAGGCGTCACCTCCATTCTCTCGTCCAATCACGTTAAAGCGCGGATTATATAAACAGAACTGCGACGTGGGGACACAACCTGCTTAGTATTAAGGAGATAATGGGTTCGATTTCTGTTACCGTTAGGCGAATGTTGGAGTAGTATTTCCCCCGTCAGAACCCTAACTTCGGTCCTTCCGACCCTATACTGACCACATATTTAATCCCACCTATGTACAGTAATGTATTATGCTGAAACTATTTGTGGCTGAAGAAAAACTCAAACAACTCTTAAGATAAGGAATGAAATGCGTGACCTTTCCTGTTTTCCTTGAGATTAATGGTCTTTGACTTCTGTGAAGTCTTCACCTATCTTGCTGCTTTGGACTGAATCACTTAGCGCAAATTTGTTTTCCTTCTACCTGCCGACCCATTCTGCGATAAGTTATAAATTTTCTATTCTATTACACAAAATATTCCACTTTACTTTTAGGCAGATGCTGAAAAGTACTGAGATTTCCTAAGGGACCTATCTCCTAAGGCGTGCGCCTGTAGAGGTAGGTTCCTATACCTTGCTTGCCCGAAAGGCGTAGGCCTGTTCGGTCCAGTTTCCGTCTAATTAACCAATAGAGCGTACGCCCGTTTGGCTAATTAATCATTTCCTAATAAAACCACCACCGAACTGGGAAGGCAGTAAAGTTTACAGACAAAGGATTGCCAAATAATCTCCAGAAACTTGCTTCCTGTCAGATTATCATGACTAAGATCGTTCTTATCCTATATTCCAGCCATTAAAGCACGAGAAATCCTACGTCTTGTGCCCACATACAGAATTAAATCCAGTCCTGGTCTTTAATATAAGCAGCCTGTAATTGGAATCCAGTGTATTGGTTAAAGTATTATAATCCTCTTTCCGAAAGAATAAATCAATTCCTTAAGAAATTAAAATAACTTTCTGTAACGCAGAAATTCGGATTTTATACTCCCGTTCCTGTATGGTTTCTGAGAAGCGATAATAATTAATTACATACAGTTTTCAAATCTACCCTCTTAAGGAGAAATTAAATGCCTTAAATTTATGCGTAATTTACTATAAAGTAGAAATCCTGATCAGATTTCTCAAATAGAATCCTGTTCCGTATGATATTTTATTTTATTTTGCCACCATAATGTTCTTTATACGCCTCCAAATGCGGGCGTAATGTGGTCTTTATAGCACGGAAATGTCATTGATGCTAAGCAGCATGATTGACAGCAAAAACATGACATGATATATAATAGCAATATCACAGTATCTTAGTAACAACAAATTAGCCTATTGTCGACTTTATTTCACTGCACTTGCATTTAAAAACTTGCCGAAAATACTGAACCTTTTTTATATTTTGTTCCAGTTTCATGGTGCAAAATAAAATAAAACATTAATAGTACCACGCATAATTGTAGATTATGGCTCTCAGGAATATAAAAGACCTCCGCTTCGCGTCGGGCTTTTAACATTCTCTCGAGCCATAATCTTCTGATTATGCCCTTAATACATAAATACCTATTATTTCCACTAAGCGATAAAAGTAATTGATCGCATAGAAAATACAATATAAACACCTGTGATCTATTTTAATAAATACGAAAGCGTAAAGTTTTGTAAAAGTAATTATTCCAAAACCCCGAAGTCTCAGATTGCTAAATAAATCCAAGAAATCATTCGTAATTCATTACAAAGAAGCAGAGTTCAATAACACCTGCTCACCCAGTGACCAACGTATGAAGTTATTGTACTCATAAAACCGTGTTACCAGTCCTTTGTAAAATTTCTAGAAATGTTCTTTTATATACGAGCTCTTGGACCGTTTAAAACTACAGTTCGTAGAATATAAAGTAATCCAAAGGTATTGGTTTTTTGTGACTAAACTTTTCAATTTAATTATTAATTTGCGTATGATTTTGATTCTTTACAATTACATAACGTCAACTAGGGGAATTGCTATCTTAAAGCACATTATGTATAATAATCATCTAACCCACAGACATCCAAGGTATGTAGAGACCCGTCCGCAGTCTCAGATCCTTCCTATCCCTTGGAGGACTACCTTTAGAGATCGGTTTCTTAGATTTATTATTTGTGTTACAATTAGAGTAAATATTTTAGATTTAAATAAAATATATAGATTTACGAGTATAACAAATAGGAAATAAAATAGTGTGTTTTGTAATGATCTTTAAGTTGTCAATGAATTCATCCCATCGTCGACGAAGCTATACCGGGCCAAAGAAAATAGCTTAGTAACTAATAAAATACCACCTTTTATAAAAGGGACTTACAAGTTTAGAATACTTATAGTAAACCAGTAGATTACGAACTTCCCTTCTATCAGCAGGACGTAGGGGATGATGAAATAATTCCACAGTTATAAACTAGTTCCTTGCTCTGTATTAGGGCGCTATTCGTTTTCTTGGATAGTTAATTTACAAAAAAGCGAGAAGTAATTCTGATTCGTGAACTACGCCAACACTAAAATAACTGTATGTGCTCTCCTTCTGATACCACGTATGTAGGTCATTTTCCGATGACATTTTGACATTAAGAACAACGGTGCATCTTTTTTTATCATCTATAAGAACGCCTATTACTCACAACCGGACTACACACACAGCCGTACGTCGGTACACCACTTTAATGTTTGTTCCATTCTTTTCTATCGTACATTCTGTTAATTTATTGCCAAAAAGCATTTGAGCTTTTGTTTTAAGGATAAATTTCTCTTTGTAACGAAATAATTCTGCCAATCAGAATTTTTGCTCGAAAAACAGTTTGGCAACTTTCGGTCTCGCGATTTTACCATATCAGTTTTTCTCGTAAACTTACTGATTCGCAAAATTATTTCGTTCCGAGAAATATATTCGATAAAATAAATGCTCTTGTGTTTTTACTGTTGATAAAATTAGCATCAGTCGACTTTTTCAAAGACAGATTCATCTGAATGTTCACTTAATAAAAGTAATTTTCACAAAAAGGATAGTGTTCTTACAGCTTTTGCTTTCAACAACAATTTATCTTATATTTTGCTTGTACACGAAATTTCTGCATAAATACCCAATATTGAACCGGTTGTCCCAGCAAGAGGGGTTGTCGGCTACATCTCAGAACCTCACAGTTTTTGAAAGAGTAGCTAAGAGAAATCGCTGGGAAGTATTTCAGGTTTCTAAGATGACGCTTAGAATTTTCTCAACAAAAATGCTTCAAGTATCATCTTTATCATTTTTCAGATAAAGAGGTGGGGGAGGAGGTCTTTATACGGTTTGACCTAACCAAATTGAGCAAACTTGGTATCACTTTGAAGAGCTTTCTATGTTCCATATGTCGCACATGTCGCTATATACCTTTTACCGGGCGGTATCTCAAACAGTGACGTATTTTGTGAAATTTTTCGAAAAATTTAAACACGGTATATACGTTTTTACAAGGTTAGGTAGAGCAAAAGGAAACTAAAAACTCTCGGAAAAGGCAATTGCATATCTCATTTTAAACTGGAAGTATTACCAAGAACATTGCGGGTGCGCACGCTCCTGTGTGTGTGTGTGTGTGTGTGTGTGGGGTGCGTACGTGCGTACGCGCATGCGGACGTGCATGCGTGGGTGTGTGTATGTGTGGATTTATGTTAGTATCCACGAAAATACCTACGTACCTAAAATCTTGTTTTTATACCTGTTTTCATTTTTCATACTTGAATAAATCTAGTGGCGTAGAGGTGGCGTTTCTTGGTTTTTGGTTTTTATCAAATATTTATAAAACAGCTGCATATTTCAAACACATAGACATTAAACATATCGATTAATTACGTTCTAACTTTTTTGATCTGAAGCGTAATCTAAGGAAGAAAAAATTCCTAAGGAAAATTTATGTGGTAGTTCAATTTTCTCGTTATCTGAATAACGATTAATTTTATAAAAAAAAGTGTAAACAAATATGATTGAAAATGCTGAAGCTATATTATCGATATTTCTGTAGAAATGGGCGGCTTTTTTTTACACTTGTATTTATGTCCATTAATCTCTATCGGACATGAAGTTATAAACGTCATTCTGATATAGATCCCTGTTTCTGTTTTTACAATGTTGCCTGCTATCGTTATGAACGTATCAAAAAGGGGTTGCATAGTTGTGTTAAAAAATCTGGTGTGGAATACCACGCGACCTTCCAACCTACAGAATGGAAATTAAAAGAAATGAAATAATCTTAATAACATGTTTTAAGGATAATTATGCTACCTCTTTTATAAGAAGTTCATTACGAAAATAGGCAACATTGTAAACGCAAAAACAGTAATCTATGTCAAACAGACATTTAAAACTTCATGTCAGGCAGAGTTTAATAGACATCTAGATGCTAACTTAAATTAAAAGAGATGAAATTATTTTAATATAACTATGTAAACTGTTTTTTATACGTTCATAACGAAAACAAGCAGCAGTGTAAAAACAAAAATAATAATTTATGTCGGAATGACGTTTAAACTTCATGTCAGATAGAGATTGACAGACCTAAATATATGTAACGCGATAAGAAATTCCAAAGCCGCTCGCTTCTATAGAAATGTGGATAACACAGTTTCAGCATTTTCAATCATGTACATTTAGTTTTTACATTTCTCTTTACATTAAAAAACTTTAAAAAGAAAATTTATGTAAAGTTAAATGTTCAGTTGTAATCTCCCTAGGCTTGGATTACTTCCGGAAACTTCTTCGAGTCAGAAATGTCTTGAAAATTATCCCGAGTCGAAGATTGTAGGCCACTTTGCTTACAATAATTAAAATGGTTTATTTTAATTTGCCTCGGTCTAGCTCAAATCGGGTCTTGTCTTAACAAGACGGGGGTGGTTCGCATTTTGGTGCTTAACACTGTACACTTGGAATAAATACAATAAAATGTTTTAAACGTATATTACCTATTTCTTCTATAAAACTAAACCATCGGATACTAAACTAGGCGAATTAAATGAACAGCAAGGAAAATTTTACATCAGGTTAACCGGAGTGTCCTTCCTGGTAGCGCCCGTTTTGATTGGTCCCCCGTGGAGGGTAGTGGTGGAATTATTGGCTCCTGAGACGTTTCTGTGGAAATATAAATATTATAATTGTGGTTCAATTGCTAGTGTGTTAGGACCAAAAATCCTGATAATGACGATTTATTTTGATTTATTACGAACGCTTGGGCCGGCCCTGTAAACGGCGGCGTGGTATTTGTCTGGTGGCGTTGTGTAATATTCTCCGTATTACATAAGCAGGGGACAACGATCGCGCAGGTGTTTGTAAACAGGTCAAAGAGAAAAATCAATAATTTAAAGTAACCTTGGTGCGAATGACTATTCTTATGTGTGATTTGGCTTTCAGACTGAATAGATGTGAATTCAGTGCTTGATTATTTACTCTAACTGATCAGGATGGTCTCAAGATTTCTTAATTAATTGAGAACGTATATACATTGATTAATACCTAACATTTAATTATGCCCGGCAATAAGACGCATTAATTATTTATTATTAGAAAACGTCTATTATTGTTAAACGCGTAAAACTTTCTTATAAGCGAAACTTGTTCTACCTATTAAATACAGGGAAGACGGAGTTTATCACGAACTGATCTACGTTAGTTATTATTAAAAATTGCTTCTATTATTAATTGTTGCAAACGAATTAATCTTATACGGGTTTACACGATCTTTTAGGACTGCGTGAACTAAATTAAACAATCCTGTGAATTGTTTCAGACGGAATGCAGGTGTCTTAAGTACATGATTATTCTCGGGGTTAAAATGAGAGAATTTACACGTATAATGTTCGTAATTTATTCTGATGCTGGTAAATTAGTCAGGCCTTCGGGAACTAAATAGTGGATAGTTTTTCGTTGCGTGAAAATATACTCGCGATACAGGAATGTTTAACTTGCCGGATTTCCTTTATTAAGAAGTATTATTAGAAGTATATCTAACAAATTGTAGTCGGTTCGCGAGACGCTGGAACACGTTTGATGCAATTTATTACGTAAACGCACCGCGGACTCGTCTTTATTTAATTGGAGGATCACGCGGGTGATCTCTAAGAATACGGATTCTGGCATTGAGATTATCTCCAGGTCTTGGCGGCGCTTGTTTGTATTGCTGATTTTTCAGGATCTGGTAGGTGTATTGTAGGTGTAATATATGTTTAATAGAGAGCCCTTTATAAGATTCTGGGTCCAGCCCGTCGACTGCTGTATAAATAGATCTCCCGGGGAGCGGTAGAGTAAATGGAAGTTGACTTCAGAGTGTTAGCCGCAGTAGCAACGTCCTGGTTTGTGTGTATGGTTGCAGAAGGTGACTTCAGGATTTACAGCCTGTCGTGTACTTCTGGTGTGTGTACTGGAATGGTGAGATAACTTCCGGGATCTGCAGCCCGTCGTTTCTCTGGGTGTATGGTGTAATTTTTAAGAAAAGTGGTGCAATAAAACCTACGTGCTGTTAACCTTAGCGTATTTCAACCAGCAGCTTGATTGTATGACGCTGATCTACCGATGACGGCGGCGGAGTAACGAGACTAAAGATACACGACGGTTCAGTATGAACGGATGCGGCAATCGACAGGTCGGCGGCGTATACAAGGAAACTAAGCACGGTAGGCGCGCACGGTCTGGTTCTCGGTTCTAGATTCTAGATGCTGGAGACGCGAGAGTAGCGACTAGAGAGAAGAGAGCGGAGAGGGCAGAAAGTAAAATTTCATCCGATAGCGCCGCGGTCTTTATAGATAATTCGCGGTGGGTGGGTCCGGCTTCTATGGAGTCCTCTGGCTGTGACTGGCTGAGGGTTTTCTGACGTAAGAGCATTTGACGCTTTTTGATATCGACATCGGACGGGATTAAAATTAATTATATGTGATGCAATATCGCGCAATCCTTAGCAATTGGTTTTAATATTATGCAACTTTATCTAACTTGATTACTGTAGGGCAATTAAAAAAATAATTAACTACAAAAATTTTAGAAATGTTAAGCTGGATCTTTACAAGATGACGGATAACTTTCGCAAAACATTTGTGAAGGAGAAGAAATCTTCGGTATCTAATTCAAGCCCGTGGCGGATACAGTAAGAAAATTTCCCGACATTATCTGTTTCTATAGAAACTCAGACACGCAAGCACGCAGGCACGAACACTCACAGGAACAAAGGCACACACACACACACACAGACACACAGATATACAGACACACGACACACAGATACACACACACACACACACACACACACACACACACACACACACACACACACACACAGACACACAGAACCAGACACAGCCACACAGACACACAAATACACAGACACACAAGCACACAGACACGCAGACACACAGGCACACAGACACACAGACACACAGACACACAGACACACAGACACATAGACACACAGAGATACAGACACACAGACACACAGACACACAGACACACAGAAACACAGACATACAGACACACAGACCCACAGACACACAGACACACAGACACACAGATACACAGACACGACAGACAGACACACAGACACACAGACAGACACACAGACACACAGACACACAGACACACAGACACACAGACACACAGACACACAGACACACAGACACACAGACACACAGACACACACACACACACACACACACACACACACACACACACACACACACACACACACACACACACACACACACACACACACACACAGACACACACAGACACACAGACACACAGACACACAGACACACAGACACACAGCACACATACAAACACACACACACACACACAGACACACAGGCACACAGACACACACACACAGACACACAGACACAGACACACAACACAGCACACACAGACAACACAGACAACACACAACACACACACACACACACACACAGACACACAGACACACAGACATGCGCGCACACACACAGTAACACACACAGACACAGAGACACACAGATGCACAGACACACAAAAACGCACAAACACACACACACACACACACACACACACACACACACACACACACACAACACACAAACACACACAGACAC